>JAODAL010013572.1:0-90736 GCA_025379985.1 Phyllomedusa bahiana
TTGGACTCCCTGGAAGAAGGCTCGGGGCGGGTTGCACTTCCGCCGTTTCGCACCCTGCTTCGTCCCGCCTGGCGCGTTGCAGCGTCAGCTCGGCCTCCCCGTCAACCGTCTCATTGTTGACGTGCAACACGCGGGTAATCCACCCTCCACATGCTCCAGCGATTGTGGCAGCAGCGAAATGCCATTACGCAGTACGAATGACACATGGCCTGACAAGCAGCGTCGAGGCCTCGGGGTGTTGAACCACCGGAGTGGAGGCAGGTGAAAGAGCTCGCACCATCCTTGCCATTTTGAAGAAGCCACCAAAATGTCAGTGCGGACAATGCCCTTGTCAGCATGAGCATTGTGGTGATCTTAGTGGTGGACCGATCGTAGGACACTCTGCAACAACAGGTCCAGCCAGCGACGGGGGAGGAGACGGACACAGTTGCGGACACGGAGCCTTTCTCTCCGTCAAATCCACAAGGCCCGACAGTTTCAAAATTTTTCATCGGTCTTCATTAGGCAGTGGTGGGGGTCCAGAGCTAGGCAAGTGGCGCATCAGCTCTCGGGGGTCATCATCTCAGGCAAGTCGGGGCTGTGTTGAAGCTGTGCCGGGAGGCAGCGAGGAGGAGGAGGAGGTATTCCTAGACACCGATGTTCCCGACTCCCTGCCTTGGAAAGATTTTGGCCGAATTTGAGGCGGGGGAGGAAGAGGGAGGAAGATCGTTTGCTAGTGCCGCCTCGACCCAGAGGCTTGGGAAATCAAGGCCCCCATCTCTCACATGAGTGCTTGGATGCTCCTTTTCCCTCCAACATGATCCTCGCTTTAAAGGCCATCAAATGAAAACAGTTACTGGGTGGCCACCCTCCTGGATCCCCGGTACAAAACAAAATCAGCACTTTCCTTCCACCCACCCAAATAGAGAGTAAAATGCAGGAAATGGAGCCCTTTCTGATTGGATCAACTGGAGACATCTGTTTGCGTCTGCTTCACGTTCCCAAATGTCACGGGGGAACAACAACAGCGACGTGACAGCAGAAGAGTTCCAAGTAGGCGTAGCGGCAGCAGCAGGCAAGGTGGCAGAAGCCCAATGGGTGACCTCTGGCAATCTTTGTTTACCACCTCACCAACGCATGCAATGCAGGCACACATCCAACACACAGAGATCAGCTTAAGATCATGGTTCAGACTATCTGCTCTCAACACCGATGTTTTTGCATGTGTTCCGGACCCAATAGACTTCTGGTATCCAAAATGGACGAAGGCCCGAGCTGGCTCTCACGCCCTAGAGGTGGTGTCCTGCCCAGCAGCCAGCGTCATATCTGACGGGCTTCAGCACAGCTGGAGGAGTCATTACAGACAAACGCATCCGGGTTTCCACAGATAATGGGATTGTTTGACTTTCTAAGATGAATCAGGCATGGTCTTGATGTTGTGGCCCAAATTTTGCGAGGTCACAGATTATTTCCCAGTCTATTCAATTCCTTTTCAAACAGAAATGGTCCCTTGAAAATTTTTTTTTTAAAATGATCTTTTTTCTTACTGAAAATTTTTTTTTTTTTTTTTCCCCAACAGTTCATTTTGGGGTTTTTGCTGGGAGGGACTGAAAAGACAGAAAGGGTTTTCATGAAACCCCGTTTCCATTTCCCATTATTTTAAAGAAGTTTTCGATTGTCAAGGTTTGAGGTCATGTTGCTGGGGTTCCCGCAATATCATGGTCCTTTGGAACAGAAATGTGATTCAAAATGGCTTTCCCCCTACATTTTTTAAATAGTGGCTGAGAAGTCATATTTATAATTTTTTGGGGTCTGTTGCGTGCATACAGTTTTTAAAATTATGGTCCTTTGGAACAAAAATGGGGCTTTAAGTGGCTTTTCCCCCTCAAAATTTTTTTAACGGGTGAGAAGTCATTTTTATTTTTTTGGGTCATGCTGCTTTAAAACAGAAATACTACGGGTTCCTTTTTAAAAAAAAAATTTGTTCTAACAGACATTTGTTCTTCACAATTGTCAAAGTGGCCAAGGTTATGCTTTGAATTTTTGGGGATTTTGCTGTGACATGCGCTATACACAGGTCCTATTATAAAAAAATTTGTTTCTAACAGACATTTGTTTTTCACAATTGTCAAGAGTGGCTCAAGGGTGATGGTACTGTCAGAAACAGGAATAGTAGGACACTGTTAATGGACACATATGAAAAATGACTTGTTTTTGCAAGATCTTTAACATAGCTATCAATCCCTGTATTGAGACAACCCATTTAATACAATGAAAAAAAGAGAAACAAAGACATGGTGGGATTCCATCCTATTTAAAAATGTGTTTACTAGAATTAAAGTACAAAAAAACTTGCATGTAAAAAATAGTGTTAAAAAAAATTCCTCTGAATTGTACAAGGAGGTACAGGAAAACTTAAACCAGATGTAGGTTATCAGAGGACATGGAGTATTGGAGCACGGACAGAGAACAAAGTACGAGACCATTTCCTCCAGCACGTTGAGTAAAATGAGAAAAGAATGCCAAGATAAAGGGCACCGGGGTGTAACAGGAGCATTAACCACCAGTATTTCCAAGTGAAGCTCAATTGGTCCACACTCATACGGAGGGGCAAGCGCTACCCAGGTATTTGACTGTGTACAGAGGAAGGCTGGGGGTTCTCACAAATTCCGCTTCCGCACTCTGCTTCAGCACGACAGTTTTCGTTGCTGCGTCATCAGGGGATTTTAACCTGTGTGTTAATAGATGACTGACCCCGCCTGGGCTTTCACCGCACCCACTGTAACTCCGGCCCTGGGTCATGCTGTGGCCCAGGACAGGTATAGTCAATGTCCAGTTCAACTAAAATGGTGGTTGAAAGACTCCTTTTTCCGGCACTTTTTAAATGTGGGGTCATGGAGGTTTGGGGCTCATCTGTGGCCCAGGACAGGTTTTAGTCAATGTCCAGTTCAACTAAAATGGTGGTTGAAAGACTTCCCTTTTTCCGGCACTTTTTAAATGTGGGGGTCATGCAGGTTTGGGGCTCATGCTGCGTTTCCAGGACAGGGATATTCAATGTCCATTCAAGTAAACATGATGGTTCAAATCATACTGCCTTCTGGCACTTTTTAATTTGTGGGTGATGCAGGTTTAAGGGTCAGGCTGTGGTACAAGGGCAGGGATAGTAAATGGCCCGTGACTTTTTTTCTGTGACTTTTATAAACCCAAGTGTGTTCCTAAGATGTAGCACGTATCCATTTGACTGTTGTGGGGGGTTAATTTCAGCTTCTCCAACCTGTTTGGGTGTAATAATGAAGGTGTTTTTTGCTCTCCCATAGACTTTATTGGGTGATCGCGCATAATCGATGCTCACTATTTGAAAAACCTTATATCGGGATAGGGCCGACTATCGACTATCGATCGATCTCGATAGCCAACGCAATCGCTCAACACTAGTTGTGACCAGTACTGGCAGCATGAGCCGTGGAGAGGGATTTTTCACACCTAGGGATATCTCTCCCATGAAGCCTAGGTGCGAGCGTTTCCCGGACGTTGCGGACGGAGTGGACAGCTCCTGAGGAGATGTTCAGGGATGCCGCAGTAGAGACACAAGTTCCCCTCACGTCGTCGCGTAAGTTCATGGGGCGTCAGGTGGGCTCTGTCCACTTGCATGGCCTCTTCCTTAGCAGGTTGTGTAGAAGGCAGTGGAGGCCGAAGAAACACCTGCGCAAGACTGGGTAGACAATGTGCTCGGCCCGGTTCGTGCTCTTGACGGAGCTCCTCCCGTCTCTCCAAGAAATGGATGTCTATACCAGTTGCCAGACGGATGAGCTCACTTAGCGAAGACGGAGAGTCCCTGGTGGAGAGGGCATCCTTGATCTGACTGGAGAGGCCCTTCTTGAACGTGGCGTGCAACGCGGCATCATTCCAAGCCAACTCCGATGCTATTGTGCCGAATTGCACGGCGTAGTCTCCTACAGAGGAGTTCCCTTGCTGCAAGTTCAACAGGGCGGTTTCGGCAGACGAGGCACGGGCAGGCTCCTCGAAGACACTGCGGAAATCCTGCAGGAATGTCACAAGATCAGCTGTGACCGGATCGCCTCAGTCCCAGAGGGGAGTCGCCCAGGCCAGGGCTTTCCTGGAGAGGAGACTGATCACGAAGGCCACCTTGGACCTTTCAGAAGGGAACTGACCAGCCATAAGTTCCACGTTGAGGGAGCATTGGGTGATGAAGCCCCTGCAGGCCTTAGGGTCACCATCAAACTTCAACGGCATGGACAAGCGGAGTTTAGGACTGGCAGAAATCCCCGGAACAGCTTCCACGGGAGCAGCCACCGCAGCCGACTGCTGCTGCTGTCGAGTGGCAAGGAGCTGCTGCATCATAGTAGACATCTGGTTAATCTGCTGCGCTTGCTGCGTGATCTGCTTAGATTGTTGGGCCACGATGGAGGGGATGTCAGAGACACTTGGTAGAGGCACCTTGGCGGGATCCATGGCCGAATCGAACTGTAACGGTCTGTGGAAGTGGATCCTCTGGACCACCACAAGCGATGGTGTAAGCCACGCCAGGGAGTGGAATCTAAGTAGGTCCGGTTTTCACCAGAGCCCGCCGCAAAGCGGGATGGACTTGCTGCGGCGGATTGCTATCACGTCACTACCCCTGACTTGACTTGCTCGCAGTGGCGGCCGAGGTGTTGCGTGGTACAGAATTGTGAAGCAGGCTCGTAGTCGGGGACAGGCAGAAGGTCAGGAAGGGCGCCAATGGTTCATAGTCGGGGACAGGCAGAGGGTCAGGACAGGCGGCTTTGGTTCGTAGTCAAGGGACGGAGGCAGAAGGTACGGTACACAGTAGACAACAAGATATACGAGAACGCTTCCTCTCAAGGCACAGTGCACTATCGCTTCGGCAAGGGTAGTAGGAAGGGGCAGGACTTAAATAGGATCAGTGCCCGATGAAAACCAATCATCGGCGCGCTGTCCCTTTAAGCCTGACTGCAGTACAGCGCGCACTAGGGGGCGAGCGCGCGCACGGCCGGCAACAGGAGTGCGCGCACGGCCGGGAACAGGAGCGTGGCAGGGTAAGTGCCGTTCAAGTGCCGTAAGTGCGGGAGATGCTGCGGATGCATCCACGACCAGATACGGGGGTCGCGGGGGCATCCGTAACACACCTGTGTGATCGATATACTCACTAAACCCCTGGATATATTCCTTAAGGGGTGTAGTTTCCAATATGAGGTCTTTTAGGGGTGTTTATTAAGTTTTAGCACTTGGAGCTAGATCCAGTGGTAATTAGGAAGGTCAAAATAGGCTCATAGTTTGCCTTAATTACTAGCTCAATAAGTCATAGTCTATTACACATGGCCCATAAATGAACTGGAACAGATATAAAGTTGGGTCGAAAAGTGATTGTAAATGGCTAGCAATCTAACTAATCTTTTTATCCCGAGGCCAGTAACCAATGGGGCATGCACTATGTCTAGAGGTTAAAAGTTGCACAATCAACATAGAAAGGTTTCTTGACTGTAAGAGTAGTGAGACTATGGAACTCTCTGTCAGGCTGCTTGTGTTGGTTAATTTGTTGATTAGATTACAAGAGATGGCTCATTGATCCAGGGATGTATTCTGATTGCTACTTTTGGAGTCAGTAAGCATTTTTCCACTAAGATAATAAAATTAGCTTTTTGCCTCATAGGATTACTTTACCTTATCTTTTTTATTCTCAATATCTAATATTCTCAACAATAGACTAGTTGCACTAGAAGGACGTGCTTCACCTTTTCTAACTATTTAACTATGATTTAAAGCCTATACTTTAAAGAGGTCCACCAGCAGACCAAAAAAAAAATCTGTAATAGCATAGAAAGTGAGGAGATTGGCACTACCTTCTACCTTATTTTCATATCAGAACTCAGTCTCTATGAATTAGGATCAAAGGCCTTACAATAATCATACAAAATACAGATGGTGCTGAGTGTGCCTCAGATAATGTCTCTTTCACAAAATGCACAAAGAAGAATTCAAGAAAACATTCCTCAAGTACTTAAGTCATCTTTTTCTTATCTTTCACAGACAAAATAGCAATCAGGGTATGAGGGATAATAAAACAGATGAAGGCTACGTGCAATAACGCTTCCTCTGGCTTGCGTTAAAAAAAGTTTTCTAAGCTGTTTTGTATATTTCTTGTGCCGCATGTAGCCTACTTTCTCTGCGGATGAGCAGCAACATTTCCTGTTGGAAAGCAGTTTCTCTTTGCTCTGTAAAACTGTGAACCCCAGGATCCATTGTTGTACTTTGTCTATCTTCCTTTCCATAAACTTCATTCTTGGTTTCTACCCTTTTGTTGAAGGCATTGAAAGGCAGAAACTAAGAAATGTGGTTTCAAAAGTTGCTCTTGAAAAAGCCAAACCCCTTTAGAAGCTTGATCTCTTGGAGTCTACACAGAGCCTCTTCTAAGTGTCCAGAAACAAAGAATTAATGAGCGTCTTGTCAACAAAGAGCTGATATAAAACTGCAAAAACCCACAGAAAATGTAAGTGCCTAGGGCTGCCATCAGGAATTTCAGTGGCCAACACAGCCAAAATGTCAGGGCCACCTCCACTCCTGCCAAAAAAAAAAAAATGGAGTGAACAGGAAGAAACGCAATTAGACCATTGTTTTTCAGGTTTAATTTTTTTGGGGAATTTACTATGTTGAATTATTGACATGCTATCTTTATTTTGTGGGTCAGTAGAATTCTGCCTATATTTTATTGTGGTAATATTTAAAAAAAGAATATTTCCATTTCACCTGGGTATCTGTATAAGTTGTTTTTAGTACAATATACTACGGTATTTGTGTACTGCCTCTAGCCGAAATTAGTGTAGGTAGGTAGCTGGGTTAAGGAAGTAGTCCTTCAGTGGACTAAACAATACATCCTGCAAAAGTATTAATGTAAAAAGTTGGACATAAGGTTCTGCAGGAGGCAAAGTGAAAGTAAAGAATTAAAGCAGTGAACTATGTGCCCCCCTCACATGAGTGTAACAAGTGAATAGTGTGTTCAGGCCCGCCGTACAGGGGGTACAACCCGTACACCTGTACCGGGCCCGGAGAGATAAGGGGGCCCGCTTCAAGCAGGCCCGCTTATTTCCGTTTTTTTTTTACACACTGTAGAGCACAGCGCTCTACATGGTGAGAGGTCCGGGGGGGGGGGGGGGGTGGGGGCCTTCACGGATTCAAACTGTTCCGCATCCCGCCGCCGGGCACAGTCAGAAGAGCAGCGGCGGAGACAGACAGAGGAGGAGGTCCCGACTTCAGGCTCAGCTACAGCACTCATGTAAGTAGAAGATTTGTCACTGCTGGAGCGTAGCTGAGCCGGCACCTCCTCCCAGAGTTTTTGCCTGGAGGATGGTGCCCGGCCAATCGGCCAACCTTAACTGTGGGGGGCCCCCCTTAGGCAAAACAGCGCAGCCCAGCCTACAGTGGGAGGGTTTCACCCTCCTGCTATGTTGTGTAGTGGTGGGGGGCCCTCTCCACCTCCCCTGGGCCATGTGGGTGCTTGAGGGCCCTCTCCACCTCCCCCGGGCCATGTGGGTGCTTGTTGAGAGGGCCCTCTCCACCTCCCCCGGGCCATGTGGGTGCTTGTTGAGAGGGCCCTCTCCACCTCCCCCGGGCCATGTGGGTGCTTGTTGAGAGGGCCCTCTCCACCTCCCCCGGGCCGTGTGGGTGCTTGAGAGGGCCCACACGGCCCGGGGGGAGGTGGAGAGGGCCCTCTCAAGCGGCCACACGGCTCGGGGGGGAGGTGGAGAGGGCCCTCAAGCACCCACCTGGCCCGGGGGGAGGTGGAGAGGGCCCTCAAGCACCCACACGGCCCGGGGGAGGTGGAGAGGGCCCTCTCAACAAGCACCCACATGGCCCGGGGGAGGTGGAGAGGGCCCTCAAGCACCCACACGGCCCGGGGAGAGAAGGGGGCCCTCTCAAGCCCCCACACAGCCCGGGGGGGGGGGGAACTAATGCTACAGGGGGCCCAGAAAGGGGGAGGGGACCATTGCTACAGGGGCCCTGAAAGGGGGGGGGAAACTATTGCTACAGGGGGCCCTGAAAGGGGGGGGGAAACTATTGCTACAGGGGGCCCTGAAAGGGGGGGGGAACTATTGCTACAGGGGGCCCTAAAGACTGGGGGGGGGGAGAACTATTTGCCTACAGGGGGGCCCTAATCTACAGGGGGAGATTATTCTGCCTACAGGGGGGCCCTAATCTACAGGGGGGACTATTTGCCCTACAGGGGGGCCCTAATCTACGGGGGGGACTATTTTGACTACAGGGGGCCCTAATCTACAGGGGGGGGACTATTTTGCCTACAGGGGGGACTATTCTGCCTACAGGTGGGCCCTAATCTACAGGGGGGGGGACTTTTCTACCTACAGGTGGGCCCTAATCTCCAGGGGGGGACTATTCTGCCTACAGGTGGGCCCTAATCTACAGGGGGGGGGACTTTTCTACCTACAGGGGTGGCCTAAGCTACAGGGCGCCCCCATTCTACCTACATGGGAACCCTAAGCTACCGCCCGCGGGCCCGAAGCTACCTACGTCTCCCCAAGCTACCTAGCTACTTCCCTGTGGATGCCTAGCTACCGCCCGGGGGCCCCGTTGTACCTACATGCCGTCTGGGGGAGCCCCGTAACTGCCAGGGGGTAATTCTTACCATTTGGGCCATTATAAATGGGGAGTTTGTACATGGGGGGAGGGGGCACTCAGTTGGGAAAATGATAAAAAAGTGAGGAGTCTCAGGTGTTTGTGTTGTAAATTCTACAGGGACGAGTGGTGGACAGAGGAAGTCATCATGGAGGTCTGGACCAAATGGAGAAGAAAAGAGAAAGTGAACGACTCCTCAGACAAGACGTCACCTGTGAGGCCCTAAATGTAAGTAAACTATTTGCAGAGCACATGTGTACCTGGTATCTACCACTATAGGGTCACTGTATGGAGGAAATATTGGTTTTGGTGTGATGGTTTATAATCAGTAACAGTATGGCGGTATTATTCAGTATTGTTATATTGGAGATATGTGGTGATGATGTGGTGGTATTATTAGGTGCTTGTATATTGTTGTTGTTTTGTGATACTGGTCTTGGTATACTGGTTTAGTCAATAACATTATGGTGGGACTAGTCAGTATATGGTAGTGATAGGTGGCGGTATTATTTAGAATTTATATATTGTTGCTTGGCAATATTGGTCTGGGTATACTGGCTTTGTCAGTAACATTATAATGGTGACATGAGGAGGTATTTGCTGGACCTTGTATAACCCAGCAAGAACTAAATCCAAAAACAATGGCACAATTGCATTTTTTTCTTGTGACCCCCAAAACTATTTTGTATTTTACTGGGGTGGTGATGGTTGTGGGACGGGGGATGGGTGGGGCTCTGTCAGGACGGCCGGGACTGGGGAGGGGAGGAGCAGGGGGTTGGGTCGGCCGGGGAGTGGGGGGGGGGGCCCAGACGCTCCAGCTGTATGGGGCCCCAAAATTCCTGATGGCGGCCCTGAGTGTGTTCCCCTCACCTGTTCTTGGGAGATGGCAGGGATAGCCTCCGGTACATCTTGCCACTAGCGTAGCAACTGATTCTTCCAGGGACACCAGCAAAGTCCCAGTGCCACCAGACTGTGTCTGTTTCTGATACCGGCCCACCCTAGCCCACTGCTCAGCTCCTAAAAGCCGGCCATCAGCACAGACACCCACAATAAATACACATACACATATATATATATATATATATATATATATATATAATATATATATATATTATATATATATATTTATATTATAATATAACATACAAAGGTACATTTGGTATGCCCTCAAAATAAATCAATAGACAGCCATCAATGTCTAAACTGCTGGCAACAAAAGTGAGTACAAACTTAAATGTAAATGGACAAATTGTGCCGAACGTGTCAATATTTTGTGAGACACCATTATTTTCCAGCACTACCATGTTTCTCTTGAGCATGGAGTTCACTAGAGCTTCACAAGTTGCAGCCACTGGAGTCCTCTTCCACTCCTCCATCACAACATCATGGAGCTGGTGGATGTTAGAGACCTTGCACCTCTCCACCTTCTGTTTGATGATGCCCCACAGGTGATCAATAGGGTCTAGGTCTGCAGATATACATGGCAAATCCAGCACCTTTACCCTCATTTGTTTGGCAAGGCAGTGGTCATCTTTGAGGTATGTTTGGGGTCGTTATCATGCTGGAATACTGCTCTGCAGCCCAGTTTCTAGAGGAAGGTAATCATGCTCTGCTTCAGTATGTCATAGTATATGTTGGCATTCATAGTTCCCTCATGCAGGCCCAAACCATGACACTCTCACCACCATGTCTTTGTCTTGTCTATGTACTCTCCACCTGGTAGCTGTCACATGCTTGACAACATATGAACCAAATAAGTTTATTTTGGTCTCATCAGACCAAAGGTTCCAGTAATCCATGTCCTTAGTCTGCTTGTCTACAGCAAACTGTAGGTTTTCTTGTACGTCATCTATAGAAGGGCTTCCTTTTGGAACGACAGTCATGCAGACCAATTTGATGCAGTGTGCGGCATATGGTCTGAGCACAGACAGGCTGATCCCACATCCCTTTAGCCTCTGCAGCAATGCTGGCAGCACTCATATTCTATTTTGAAAAGACAATCTCTGGATATGACGCTGGGTATGTGCGCTCAACCTCTTTGGTCAACTATGACGAGGTCTGTTGTGAGTAGAACCTGTGTTGATGAACTGCTATATGGTCTTGTAACACTCCATTTAACTCTCACCCACCATCATGGACAGTCTCGGGAACATTAGAGCATTGGATCGCCATCCTTGGTAGAATGGTTAACCAGTTTTATTCCTCATGCACAGGCTACAGGGAAGAAACAAAATCCTTGGCCACTAACTAAATACAAAGATAGACCCTTTCTAATGTGGTCTGTGCCTACCGCACAGACCCACCAAACCTGAGTCCTCACCAGACTGCCCTAGTTCAGGCTCCTCTCCAGTCTATGGGGTAATCGGAGCCTCCTCAGCTCTACTGTCACTCCCAGCTCTAGGCAGCCGACCACACCCCCTGATCACCTGGAGTAACAAGTTTTTATAAGGGTTTCCATAGACTTACCAAAACTCTGTTTTGGAACGTGGGAACAGCCACCCACCCAACAACATAGCTGTTCCAGGAAAGTCAACCCAAACTTAGCCACTTAGCCATGCTAGCTACTTGTGTCAGCAACCTATGGCTACTTACACAAAATAGTTGCCTTCCCCCACTGAGACCAGATCCTCAGTGGCACGTTGGCATCCTGTGATACTCCACCTAAAGGCATAAACATGTGACTGCCGAAGGTCATTGCTCTGCCACAAGATATTTATATATATATAATATTTATATATATATATATATATATATATATACGGTACACGATATACAGGCACACTGTATAGACACATACTATATCACTATATTGACACACAAAATGCCATATAAACACACAAACAATATGGACACATACTGTACAAACACAATGCTATACAAACATACTGTATGCATACATTATATTCACACATACATATGCTGCTCACACTATAAACACATGCTGCACATACAACTCTATACAAACACACTGTATATACACATGCTACTTACACATAACAATGTATACAAACAATATACAGTATATGCATATATACTACATATAATTCTTTCAATGGGCCAGGCCGGGCCCTTAATCCTCCATAGGTAGCACCAGGGCCTTTTCCATTACTGTACTGTGATGGGGCCTTTCTTTTGATGGGCTGCTCTGGGTCCTTCTTGTCACACAGGCTCTGCCAGGGCCCTTCCTACCTTCCTACAAGAGGGCCCGGGGCCATAGTGCAAAAAGTTAAATGGGCCTCCCAATTACAATGTGCTACTTACAATGCTGGTATCTCCTTATGAGGCAGGAGGGCTTTTGGGTCCCCTCAAGCTGCAGGGCCCGGTAGCGACTGCTACCTCTGCACCTCCTATAGCTACGCCCCTGCTTCCTCCTCATTCCTTCCACAAGCTGCTCCAGGGCCTTCCTCACACAGGGCTGAGCCTCACAGACAGCCAGTGATGCTGCTGATTCATTTATGCTGTGGACTGTCCGCAGCCAATAGGCAGCATTGTGGCCAATCTGTGAGTGTTGGCCCCAATGTTTACTTAGCATTTGGTAAAAAGAACAGGCCCCAAGATTTTACCCCTTGTACTGCCCTATCGGTGGCCTAACTATAGAAGAAGTATTATTTAGAACACTGGATAACCTCTTTAATAACCAAACATCTAATAAGTAACAGGTTTGAGTTTGTAGGGCTACTGCACTGCAAAATCTAGGGAAATGGCTAGTTACATTGATTCACCGTACAATGCTTTGGTATTGATATATTAATGTATTGATATATATAGGTCTGTTGATTTTATTGTCTATGAAGTGCCATCAAGAGGGGCAGGTGCTACACAGGGAAAAGACCTACTGCTTGACAGACCTTATAAATGTAATTATGAATATCCAATCATTACCATCTTGCCGTGTGGGTGAGAGATCTCATCTGGATTTTAGAAATGACTCAATTCTGCAGAACATTTCCAATTACTATGTGCAGAATTTTAATTTAAAAGATGAGACAGGCTTTTGATTGTGACCTGCAAAACCAATATCCAGTTTAAACAGTATTTTCCTGCTGGATACTAATGGTGTACATGGACCTCTGTATTAAAGGCATGTATGGGCCAAACCATTGGGGGTGTATTACGGAGCTGTAACAAACCTATTATATAATATCGGTGTGAGCATGAGGTCCTTACCGGTTTTCTGCTGTCACCTTGTAGGCAGCAAATGCACATAGATAAAAATCACTTTTGAACACACAAATACACACACACTGTGAAATACAATCCAGACAAGATTGATATTCAGTTTTATAGCATTTTTCTACCATTTCATCAGTTTCCACTTTAAGATGTGACAATGCTTGTGGTTATTAACTGTGGATTATAGTGTTTGCTTTCCATTCTTTGCTTTTGTCATTTATTGGTTACTATAAAGACTGATTTAGTTTTATTACTTCTGCTCTAGTGCTTCTGTTTATGAATAGAGTACATCATTTTCGCTTTTAATTACAAAAAATAATAACCACACAGACTTCTCTCAGTTACCATATTTTCTTTCTTTAAAAATTGTTCTGTAAAAAACATGTCAAAACAATATCTACACTGTCAAAAGCCATACTATCACCTTCTTTTTGACGGCTCAAATACTGAATTACTAATAAAAATAATATAATATATATTTTACCTGATTTTATAGATTGTCAGACTCTACATAAAGTGGTTTTCTCATTGATTAGCTTTAAACATGTAGGCAAAGCAAAATTAAAACTATTACCAAATACATTTTGTTCTGATTTTGCTTCGTTTCCACGGTACAGCGGTTTTTATCTCCTGCTTGTTTACAGATGGAAACTTCCCTCCCTGATGTTTTTTTTATATGGCAGGAGCTTACTGGGAGAAATAATACCTTTTGTCACAGTTATCCTGAGTTACTGCGTAGAGTATGGTGGATCCTGTGGTCACCGCATAGCACTGGAATAGTCAGGGAGTGGAGTCTGAGGGGCCACTTGTTTTCACCGGCGCCCGCCACACAGCGGGAAGGGCTTTGCTTCAGGGAACCCCTAGGTCGCTACTCCCCGAAGCTGGTGCAAGAGGTGACAGCCAAAGGACGAATTGTAGACCAAAGGAGGAAGCGGGAACGTGGAGCAGCAAGAGGGATGGACTGGCAGGCAGGGACAGCAAGAACAGCAAGTAGTGTAATAGGATTTGCTAGGAAACACACAGCAGAGGGTAACTAGGGAATGGAAACCAACAACTGGGCACAGAGAGCAGGAAACTGAATCCTTAAAAAGCCCCTGCTAAACGCACATTGAAGGAAACATAATACCCGTTGCGCGCTGACCCATTAAATCCAGGGAACAGGTGCAGGCGCGCCCTTAGTGGGTGGTAGGGATGTGCGTCT
This sequence comes from Phyllomedusa bahiana, assembly GCA_025379985.1. Taxonomy (NCBI): domain Eukaryota; kingdom Metazoa; phylum Chordata; class Amphibia; order Anura; family Hylidae; genus Phyllomedusa; species Phyllomedusa bahiana. The sequence goes on from JAODAL010013572.1 coordinate 14,003, forward strand.
CATAGGAGGAAGACACAGAGGAACGCGCCAGCCGAGGAGGAAGCGGGATGGGACCATGTGAATACGGGCGGAACGGGAGCCAGGAGTGGGCACAACCAGAAGCCTGGACCGCAACGTGGGGACTGCTGGCAGCTGGGTGACGGACATGCCCGTGGTCTGGGAGTCAGACCACAGCATGAGGCATTACACCATTTTAGAGATACTGGGAGAGCTCAGTAAATTTGTGCCATGCTTCCTGTTCTCCAGTGATATTTATCTTTGTATGCCAATACACAGATAACAGTTCATCTTGGCAACATGTAAATTTTTCTCTCTAGGAGCTTCCTCTTATTACAAATAAAACTCTGATAGGTCACATTTATAGCCAGACATCCTGCTTGGCTAGTTTTATTTTTATTTTTTTGCCTTAAAAATATTCTCTCATTATTCTGGCATTTGGCAAATATAAATAATTTTAGTAATCCTAATTGATCTAAAACGGGTAAGGTTTATTCTGATTTCATGTCAGAAAGTGAGAAAAACATGCATATGTGTCTTTTTATATAGTGTATGTAAACTTCTGGTTTCAACTGTAGGATGAAGCAGAGCTAAAATGTCAGTCAATCCTGTAGAACCACTCACAGCCTGCACAGAAAGTGGGAGCCTGAAGCTGACTGTGAAGAGCAGGCTCTGTGGAAGCCAAATGGAAAACCCCTTTAAGGAGGTCTTATTGTTGGAATAACATTACCTGTTTCAATTTAAAAATATAAATGACCAAACTCACTGCAGGAACCGGGTCCTAATTTCTTAGCAAGCAGCTCCTGACATGTCCAGTTTCTAACCATAAACCCCAAGCTATATACAATGTAAAGCTTTAAGATCTCACTCGTCATTGTATATAACATTTATATTTGTACCAGTTATCAATGTATATATTCAATATGTTGACTACATTTGTTGATAGTGGTTAACTTTGGGGAAAGTATTATTTATTATCTTTATCACTTGAAAACTCCTCTAATGACCACATTAGCACTAGGTTTGTAGGACTATTGGGTCCCCAGTTTATTTCTCAAGTGGTAGAATCGCAAAGGAAATTCATTATGATACCCACTTTAATGCATAAACATCAAGGGATCTCCAGAAAGAGATCCGGACACTCTTTGTAGCTGCTTTTATAGCTCTAGCTAGTGAGAGACTCGCTTCTATTAGCTTTGAGATCTCTTGTGACAATGAATTTTCTAAACCAGACAGCATCTGGAAGTTAGGGTGGCCATATGCTAGTGACTTTAATTGTGCCCCCATCTGGTAGGTACACACCCCATATAATAGGTAGCCCCCCAAATTAGGCAGGCAGATAGGTAGACACTTATGTTAGGTAGGTTAGAGCCCCAAAATTAGTAACTGAGATAAGTTGGCACATTTTTCCTATTTAATAGGTAACGTCCCTCTTCAGCATATTGGTATGCAAGCCCACTTAAGGTACATAAGCCCCCCATTAGATAGGCAGAGAGATAGCTAGGTCCCTGTTAGGTAGCTATACAGAGCCCTCTTTAATTAGGTATATTGATCCCCTCAGTAGAAAGGTAAGTATAAAGGCCTCAAACAGTAGGTAGGTATAATGATACCCTCAGAATATAGGTATACAGGCCCTCTCAGTAAGAATAAAGAACCACTCAGTAGGTAATTAAGTATATAGTCCCTCATTAGGTAGCAATAGAAGCTTCCTTGGTAGGTAGGAATGTCTATAGGTCCCCTCAGTAGGTAATGAAATATATAGTACACCATAAGGTAGCCCCTCATTAGGTAGGTATATAGAACCCCTCAGTAGGTAGGTAGGTATATAGGGCCCCTCAAGTACCTAGGTAGTGATATAGGGGCCCCCTCCAGTATGTAGGTATATAAGGCCGGCCCGTTAGATAGGTATTTAGGACCCCCTTAGTAGATAGTTAAGTATGTAAGACCCCCAGTAGGTAGGTATATAAGGCCCCGTAGTAGGTAGGTTTAAAGCCCCCCCAGTAAATAGGTATATATGGTCCCCCAGTATATAGGTTGGTGTATAGGATGCCCACCTGTAGATAGGTACATAGGCACCCCCAGTCTATAATATATAATATAAAATATATATTAATAAAAATATTTTATATATATATATTATCCCCAATAAAATAGGGTTGATATATAAGATACCCCCAATAATTGGTACATAAGGCCCCCCCAGTTGATAGTTAAAGGCTCTGCAAAGTAGAAAGGAGACTGAGGGCTGTACACACACACACACACATATCTATATATATATATATATATATATATATATATATAATATATTATAAATTATTAAATATATTTGGTGTGAATATAGTGTATAAGAATCTACGCTCAGCTGGGGGAAATTTGGTTGTTGTGGGACATGTAATTTTTCATGTAGTTCAAGAACGCGCCTACAACTGTAGCTCCGCCCACTGGTCCATGAGGAGAAAGATCCCGCAAAGCAATAATATATGAAATTTTAAAAATTGGTTGTAAGTAGTTCACACACTGGATTGTGACAGGTAGTTACGGATTATCTTTAGTATTACTGCACTATATGATCTTATTTTTGGGGGTTTCTCACACAACCCCTTTAATAGGTATAAAGGCAGTTCCCAGGTTACAAACGGGATAGGGACTGTAAGTTTGTTCTTAAGTTGAATTTGTATGTAAGTTGGGACAGGGAGCTTTTTTTATTGTAACTCCAGCACAAAAGGTTTTGTTTTTAGTTTTGGATAGTGCAGGGAAGGGTTTTTACATTTGTTTTGCAGTCTGTGCCCCTGTTAAGAAGATTTCACCTCATTTTCACCTCGTGCTGCTGTGGCATCCTGGAATTTGTCGTTTCACAGCTACTGTCTGCTGTAGAACATGGAACTACAAATGCCAGCATGCCCCCAAAGTCTCTGTTTGTAACTAGGGAACAGATGTAAGTCGGAACGGTGTAAGTCGGGGACTGCCTGTATAGGGTGTGCCAGTAGGTCGGTGGTCATACAGGGCCCCCTATTAAAAATAAAAAATAGTACTCAAGTCATCATGCAGCCTGCTCTGGGATGCCACTTCTGGCATCTACTAGGGCCTAAGCTTAAGGCCTGATGTCATAGACGTCTGGTCTAGTACAGGCAGCTGTGTAGGCAGTGCAATGACATCATTAACATGCAGCACCTATGGCATGGCATCCATGGGGCCAAACAGCCAGGTTTGGAGCTAGCTCCTGTCCCAGCCGTTCTGCCTGAGTCCAGAGTCCATGGGTTCTGCCTGAGCCCATCACCATATTGATGGGTCTATGTGACCTGATGATGCAGTTGTGTGGTGAGGGGGGGCCTGTGGGCTCAGGAGCCCAGTCGCAAGTGCAACTGCTGCAACCCCTGTAGCTATGCTACTCCCTCTTTTTTAGACGGTGTAAACAGAGTGATGATTTTCTCTCTCCCTTAATCTCTTAGAAGACATGTTTTTTTTAAATGAGTTTTCTCACCATATAATTTCACAGAGCCACAGCCAGCTTTAGATTCACACTTCCTGGTTAGGCTGTGGGTGGGTCCGTAGCAGTGATTGGCATATCAGCTGTTCCTAGCTATTCCTGTCACAGTGACATAACTGTAGGAGATTTATAAAGTGTAGTACACAAGGCTACATAGATTTAAAAAGTGAAAGATTTTTATTTAGTTAGGTAAACAAACTCCGTTGCTAGAAATAAAACTCTGCAGGGAGTGACCCACTATGGTCGAACTGACTTACTGATGGCAACTTGGAGCAATAAGAGAGAGGAGGGAGAGGTGGTGAGAGGAAGTCAGTAATCAGAGAATCTTATGTACTCTAAAAGGAGATACTGTATAATCTTTTTTATCTCCTGACCAAAGAAAAATAACAATGCATTTGGTAATAATCATCATTTACCTTTCCCTACCTGTTAATAGTGACTTAAACATTTTGCAAAATGTTTCTAAGAACCAATTGTCACATTCTTGGAACCAGTATTTAAACCTTAGCCTGCATAACAATGACATTAAAAAACTTGGAGTTATACACCCAGATATCACCAGATTGGATGCAGTTTTTTAAGTTTCTTAGAGGCGGTGATAGCATGCGACAAAGAACCACTTGCCTCATTCTCTGAGCCAGTACCCAAACCAGAATCCTGTCAGGAAGTAGGCACATGGATTCCAATTTTTAACAATGAATTGTACAGTTAAAAATAGAAGCAAATAAAACAGACTTTGTAATATAGAAAAAATGCAGTTTTATAAATTTATCTGGGTCCTTTCCTCCTTCCTTCCCTCGAGCTCATTAACTTTGAAAAATCTGCTGAACTCCCTCAACCCCCTTTGTAGTTACAAGAGAGACTGTCATCTGAGTAAGGGATCAGGTTATTTGCTGCCTATAGAAGTCTATGGAGAGGAGGAAGAGGTAAGTGTTGTGAAAGAGGGATGCTGAAAGATTTCTATCCTCTTATTATCTATTTTTTACACAAAGAAAAGTGTATCCAGCATTGCACAAAAAATCCCGGACATAGGTAAATATATGTAAAACTTCACTTTTATTCCATAGTTGCAAATAACAGGTCTTCAGGTTTCAGAAAATAAGCACAAACTGACACATTTTGCCAATAGCCTTAGTCACAGCACATTTGAGACTGCATCAGAGGAATCATCATCTTAATAGTATGGGAGAAAAAGGAGGGTGTTTACGCAAAATACTGAACTCAATTAACTCTATGTGAACTTCTGGTGAAGTCCTGCTTCAAAATCATGACACTGTTCACACTATCTAAAAAAGAAAAATTATAAAACCATGATAAACAATTGTAACTAAGTATATTTTCTAATTCTAATGTAGTGTTGATATTGGTATAAAATATCCTGCCGTATCTTGAGATGTTGGGGCTGTCTGGTTTCAAGATTAAAGGGGTTGTCTCACTTCATTGATTCATCTTACCTCAGTCCTGTTTTCTTGGTTTCATTTTAAATTCAGGGGACGTGTTTACTGACTTCTACTAGGTTGCTGTAGAAGCCAAGTCTGTAGCTGTAGCAACCAGTGCTGGCAGCCTATCATGAGAGACTGAACAGGTCTGTTGCTATAGCAACCTGAGGAGCTGATGCAGCCCATACAAGAGGGGATATCTCAGAATAGGTATGATACTGTTTATGGACATATATTGCAAAGTGATCTTTAACATAAAAAGCAATCCTTGTACCGAGACAATCCCTTTAAAAATCTAATTGGACTCATGACTGAATACTTTGACTGTAAATCTCCTTCCCTAATAGCTTTGAACCCTCTTTCAATACCCATTACTCTAAGTGCCTGATAAATCGCCTGAGTGTACTTCAAAAAAAATTTTGAATACAGCAGAAATATTTTTGTTCTTGGAGGAGCGTGTGTCAGAAAGATGTCGTCTAACTCTGTTTTTTAATGTTTGAATTGTGCATCCCACATACTGCAATTTACATTCAACACAGGGTATCAAGTAGATTACATTTTTGTGTTACAATTAATGTAGCTCTGTATCTTGTGTTGTCTGACTGTGACATGTGATACAAATGTGTCAGCTGTTACAATATGTTTACATGTACACATCACTTGTGTCCACATGGAAATGAGCCTTTTGTTGCTAACCAAGTTGGTAGTTTGTCATCATCTTTACTACTAAAAAGGTTGGGGGAAATAATGCTACCAGTTGTAGATACCTTCCTAGACACAAAGTTGATGCCACCCCGCAAAATTGCTGTTACATTTTCATGTGTGCATAAAACCAGTAAGTATCTCTTTATAATGTGTACAATTTGGTGGTACTGAGGGATGTACGTTGTAGAAAAATGTGTTAACAGAAGGATCTGTAAATATTTAAAAATACAAGGAAGTATAGGTAAAGATGGAGGAGAAAATTTGCAGGCCACATTGGAAGATCAGCAAACACGGTGGTTGTGCAACCTCAGAAGAAGACAGGAGTTCGAAGCTTCATGCTGTAAGGAGTGGCACATCAAGCCACAGTGGTGACAACAGATGGTGAGTAGCCACATGACAACGATAACATACCTTCCAAGTGTCCCTGTTTTGGAGGCAAAGTCCCTCTTCACTCCTTACTTGTCCCTGTTTTTAACTTGACAAATACACTTGCACTAGTAGACTTATTATATTGCCCCCAAAATGTCTTTGGGCATGTCCCCTTGGCATGGGTTTTCGGCCGGTTTTTAAGCCGGTTTGCAGTTCTTCAGACCACCTGAAAAACCGGATGAAAATGAGCACAATTGTGCTCTTTGGAAAACCCGTGCAGCAGTCCCCACTGCATGGGTTTTCCGGCCGTGGGCCGCTCAAAAAACATCGAGCATGTTCATTGTTCCGTTTCCGGACGGAATATGAACACCTCAATGGGGAGGGGGAGGGCCGTGGGGATGGCCGCAAAACCGGACAAATACCGGTCAGGTAAACTGACCGGTATTTGTCCGGTGCCGTGGGGACGCAGCCTTTGGGCTTGTTCACACGACGTTTTTGTGATCCATTTTACGGATCCGTTTTACGGATCTGCAAAGCGGATCTAACAATTGTCAGTGTGATTAACATTGCTTTCAATGGCAAAAGCGCATCGCTGTTCACGCGAGTGATCGCCTATGCGCTTTTTGCGATCCGCTTTTCGGATCCGTTTTAAGAATTGACATGTCATACTTCTTGCATTTTACGCAAGAGAAATCCCCATAGGAAATAATGGAGAGCGCTTTTGGCATCCCGAAAGCGGATCCAAAAGCGCAGCAGACATTTGGGTGCGTTTTGGATCCACTTTCGATGCCAAAAACGCATTCGGAAAACGCATTGGATTTACATTAAATATAAAATTTGAATATTATGTTTGGGTTATATTTTGTATCATTTTAATGGGAGGGCTAAATTTTCTGATGCAATGTGCTATTGGAAAATGCCTTCATTCTACATGGGTAAAGGAGAGGAGGATAAGGTCAGTCCCACAGTCCCCAGCATACCACCGGAAGCACATGGACGTCGGGTCTCTGAGTTTGAAAACTATTGGTTGATTTGAAAAAAAAAAATAGGGGGTGGGGGGCGGTTTCTAAAATCATAGGTGTATGTACAGTTGATTGACACTAGGTAAAAAAAGGTTTTTTTCTTGGTCATTGATAGATTATATTATATTTAAATTGCAGTTTGATAGGTTGATTTAAATAAAGCATTGAAAAAACGGATCTAAAAAACGGATCCGGAAAACGCATGCAATACGTTAGCAGGGTGGGCTGAATTGGATGGACGTCTGTCTTTTTTCGGCCTTGCGGACTATTTAACTATGTAACTTTAATTTCCAAATATAATAGATGTTACAAGAAACAACATCTTGGGTTTATAATTTGATAAAGTCATGTAGAGCAACTGTAATATACTATATTGTCTGATTTATGGGTTTGCATATTAAGAATCTGAATTTACCAAAATGCAAATATTTGTGCTGGTTGAGGCAGTGTTGGACTGGAGTACCCAGGGCCCACCAGAGAAAGTTACTCTTGTGGCTCGACCTTCAGCTATATGTAGAAGTAATTTACAACCTCTTTAAAAGGCTGTTTATACAGCATTACATGTTCAAATTCAAGGTATTCATTGGGGTACCGTGAAGAAAGGTATTGCGAGATAGCTGCCACGTCCACGCAGAGGTTAAATGAGAAAACATAGTCCTACATACTGAGAGAATACTGAATCGGTGATTAAAACTATATATATAAAACTTAATATTTATTGATCCATGTTAAAATTGGTGAAAAAAAAGGCTGACGTGTTTCAGGTTAACAGCACCTTTAGTTTTAGCTTCGACTAAGGGTGATATTAACCTGAAATAACCTCAATAAATATAAAGTTTTATACTTCTAGTGATGCTGGCTCATCACTGGTATTTCCTTAGTCTGTTTTGCCAGAAGTCTCCTGGAATCAGCTGTGCACCACCACATTCATAGTCAAGACAGGTGAGCTGGCTACATTACAATTTCTTGTGTAGTCCTACATAGACTGTTTGCTCTATTTGCCAGCAGTATATGCATTCCCTGTGAGAGTCATAAGCCTGGTAGACTACACTACTGAGTCCCGAGGGGAAAGCATATGTGTCTCCCCGCCCTTATTCTCTCTGCCTGTTTTAAACACATGATCAGCGTCCATGGGTATGGGGGATCAGGAGTCATAGCTGTTGTCCAAATGAGCATTCAGCCAACAGTTATCTAATGTGTATGTTCTCACATTATGGATTTGCTGACTTCTGTTTTTCATAGAATCCAAAGCAGGAACACGCAGATTTGGGCTGTGGATGTTACGAAGATGCACTGTGAAACCACACAGGGATTAACTAATTGGTTTTTAATGGGTTAAAACTTGGAATCTCCACATGTAATCTCTGGCAAACAAGTAAAACATAATTTTTACAGCATTGCAGATTGAAAAGTGTTTTTCCTTTTTTGAGGTCAGATGCCATTGGGAAAGGAGCCTTAAAGATTACTTTTAGCTTGACAATAACATCAAATTAGATGCTACCTGTTTTAAAAAGATTGTTTTTATTTTAGTTTTCTAACCCATGACTAAAGTCAAGTTCAGTATTGCTTTTATGCTGGATTAACATTTTGTTTTGTAGAAAACTTGTCAATGTGTAAATCACATCTTCCATCCCACTGTGAGTCCTATATTATTTTCTTTTACTGAAGAAGGGTTTGGATCAATACATCTAGCAATACACTTACCCTGCAGGCAGCTAAAATTCATTTAATAGGTAAGAATTTAAACTGTTATTTCCCCGTGAGGGGAAGTCAATAAAAATCAAAGAGATACATTTAATCTGGGCATGCACATATCACTTATTGCCCCTGGGTGGCAGATTCCCATTTCAAAATGGTACCAATTTAAATGTCAACAGGACATTCTTTATCCCTCCCTCTGGGTCTTAGTAATGCTATTAACACATCTTTGGGGAAATCACTGAACTAGGTTTGAACAAAATAAATGAAAATGTTAATAGGATTGACAGTGACACTCAGTTTATACTTTGAAACTGCATCTCACACTGGAGCAGTCTTATAGCATGCATTTTATAAATGATAGTGGAACAATGTCCAATGCTAATAGAGTATTATGATTTTCAGTGTAAAACAAAAAGGTTATATTGTTTTCCAATACACTCTTTGTATTGTTCCCCTACAGCTTTGTAATACCTCTGCATTCAGTTATGAAATGGAAACCTTCATTGTATAATTCCAGAGCAGGAAGGTCAGTCTGGGGCATTCAATGGATACATACGTTACAGTACAGTTATCAGAGGTATGCCTTGTGTGTCTTACATGACCTGAACAGATTTTTATTCCCTGCAATAAAGTTTCTCATTGCTGGCAAGTAAAAATCCTTAAAAACCATGAAGAACTGATACAATAAGGCTATGCCCACATGATTAGTTAGGGCGACATGTCCCAACACGCCAACGCCAGTTTTTTTGGTCTATTTTGCAACAAAACCACTTTTGACGCTATATTCTCAATGTAAATGAACTGTCGTACACCAAAACTAGGCACATTATACGCCAGGCACGACACATTGTAATACGCCTAAAACTGATATGCTGTGCGCCTCCATAACGCAATGCAACTATCGAGGTGCATTACATATACTAATAATGACACATTATGCGCCTCCGTTGAACAATGCGCCTCGAGTGACGCATTACATACACTACCAATGATATGCTATGCGTCGTGATCTGCACAATGTGCCTATTTAGGCGCAATGTGCCTTTTTAGGTGCATTATGTTTACCTGATGCCAGATTTTTGAGAGGATTGGACTTTTTTGTTGCACTTTACACTGATTTAATGCACCTAAAAACTGCCGCAGCGCCGACAATTTTCGGACATGTTGCCTTTAGTTTGTAAAGCCCATCCAGTTCAACCTATTGTCCTTTAGTGTTGATCCATGGGAAGACAAAACCCAAATATGTTAATGTCCAACTCTTTTTATATAAACTTGAACTAGTATACCAACAGCTATAGTCTACAGTAGAGCTTCCTTTTAGCTCATTATTCTCTGGCAAATGAAGGTGATAGACTATATATATATATATATATATATATATATATATATATATATATATATATATAATATATATATATATATATATATATTTTAAATGTACGGTATTCATTTTCCATTGTCCATATAAGGTATATTCAGACACATTTCATCACTTTTAAAAACGTGCTAATATTGAAAGGATGTGGTATATTTACAGTCTTAGTTGTGGAATCATCCATCAGTTTCTACAAGTCCATATACACTCCACTTTCTGATAGTGAGGAGATGCCTGGCAATGAGCGTAATGCACACCAAGGCTGTGACGTTTCAAAGGGATTAACCCTTCTTCCTCAAGCATGCGTATTGCATAAGGAGGAGGGTTTTAATACCACATTTAATTATTGCCACTTTGTAGAGTACATTAATAGATTACATACTTTGATTAAATTCAATTAATTTAAATTCAAATAAATATCCAATACTTAGATGCTGAGGCAGTGAAAAAAGACAACAAATTGGAAACTGCATTATACACAAAAAGTTCTGATTGTAATAATTTATTACATCAAAATTGTTTCTATGTTCCACAAGTTTTTTAAAGGGACAATTTATTAGACCACGTAGGATCTGCTCTAGTGAGGAATAATATAAGGAGAACATGAATAAAATCATTAACAAATTTGTAGGGCGAGGATATAACTATAAAGAATTAGAACAAACAGGCATGGAGGTACAACAATTAAATAGAGAAGAATAATTAAATCCAAAAAAATAAAAAAGACAAGACAGAGCAGTTTTCATTTCTACCTATGACTCTCATTCTTACATAATAAAATGGGCAGTTTTGAAACAGTGGAAAGTATTGGGTAGTGATCCAATTTGTGGATCGCTATTTAAAGATCCTCTGCAGTATATTTATAAAAAGAACGTACAGTAGGTGATAAATTGGTGTCTTCGGACCTTAAAAATATATCTAAACAGACTATATTATGTACTACTAAGACATGAAAAGATTCCGTCCCAATTGCCAAAATTGAACTGCGATAATAAAAGGCTCTACTATCAGTCATCCTTTAAAAGGTGCACAAGTTAAAATCACAGGGTTATTTACTTGTAATGGTACACAAGTTATATATTTAATAAAGTGTCCGTGTGGAAAAATCTATATTGGACAAACAGTTAGAACTGTAAGTAGAGATGAGCAAATTTCTCAAAAATTAGATTCAGCCCATTTGCAGAATTTTCCCCAAAAATTTGGTTCGGTCAGAATTAATTTGTGATGAATCGCGTTAAAACACAGCTATTTCCACAACAACACATTTAACGCTTTTTTTTTCTAATGACTAGTCTACACATAGTATCCCTTAATGTTAAGGGATTCAACGTCCCGGAGAAACGATCCCAAATTCTTTACAACATGCACAAGCAGAAGGTTCACATATTATGTGTTCAGGAAACCCACCTTATTTCTGGGCATCTCTCATCTTTCAAAAATAAATACTTCCCTACGTGGTGTCAGAGCAGTAACCTCACTCACAAAACAAAGGGGGTGGCAATATTCATACATAAAAATCTCCCATGCAAAGTACTAGAGGTCAAAACAGACAACAACGCACGGTATGTCTTTGCCCGTTGTGAAATTGAGAACAGCATCTATACTATTGCAAACATATATGCCCCAAACCAAGGGCAACTCACTTTCTTTAGTAAGATGCTGGATGAATTAAATAATTATGCACAAGGTAAAATAATATTGTGTGGGGACTTCAATTTAGCCCTTCAACCTGAGGTTGACACCTCATCTGGCACGTCCACTACATCATGGAACAAACTTAACAAAATAAAAAAATTATTATATAGTATGCAGCTAATTGATACTTGGAGAGTCAGCCACGCTAACATGAGGGATTATACCTTCTATTCAAACCCACATAAGTCTTACAGTCGCATAGACTACATATTTGTACAGCATACCCTTCTGTCATCTCTCCAAAAAACTTCTATAGGTAATATATTGTTATCTGACCATGCTCCAGTACATTGCGAACTCCTACTTTCCATAAGTAGCAGCAAACAATTTACATGGAAGCTTAATGAATCGCTCCTTAAAGATGCCCTGTGCGTGCAGGAAATTACCCAAACAATTAATAATTTCACACAAATACATGACACAGATCCCTCTACACCACAGATTAAATGGGAAGCTCTGAAGTGTGTGGTGCGCGGAGTTTTAATCAAACATGGGTCGAGGCTCAAAAAAGAAGCAGCAGCCAAACTGCAGATGCTCTTACTCAAACTGTCTTTATTGGAGACAGCTCATAAAACCTCACTTGCAGAACATGAACTGCGTGAAATCACGCAGGTCAGACATGAAATTAAACAGCTTCTTGACAAAAAATCTGCTCGCTTCAAACAGATATGCGCACATTCTTATTATATGTGGAGCAATAAGCCTAGCAGAATGTTAGCACGTGCGCTCCGTGAAAAAAGAGCCTCGTTATTTATCTCCTCTATTAAATCACCAACTGGTCATATTGTACACACCACCCCACAGATTTTGGAACAATTCCATTCTTACTATCAGGGGCTGTACAATCTCCCTAGGTGTAACCACTCTTCAGATTCTCTGGAGGGATTTTTGAAGAAATCTTCACTGCCGAAGGTCTCTCCAGAAAAACTGTCTCAATTAGAGTCACCATTTTCACCAGATGAATTACAAACAGCCATTTCTTCCCTACCTGCAGGCAAGAGTCCAGGCCCTGATGGGTATACTGCAATATTTTTCAAAACATTTAAGGAACTACTAGCGAACCCATTGTTAGACTCATTTAACTCAATTTCCCAATCTCAACTTTTCCCGCCTTCCTTTTTACAAGCACATATCACTGTAATCCCCAAGCCAGGTAAAGACCCAATGCTATGCCCTAGCTATAGACCTATATCGCTTTTAAATACCGATACTAAATTATTTGCTAAAATGATAGCACTGAGACTCAATTCAATTTTAGGGAAACTAATACATTTTGATCAGGTGGGATTCGTCCCATCAAGGGAAGCTAGGGACAACACCCTAAAAACGTTTTCTATCATAAATCACGCTTCTCATCAAAACACACCATGCATGATCCTATCGCTGGATGCGGAGAAAGCGTTCGACAGAGTAGACTGGCGATTTTTGCAGTCTGCTCTGTCAAACATTGGTGTGGGTCCAGTTATGATGCACAGAATCCTTGCCCTATATCATGCCCCTTGCGCCCAGATAAGAATAAATGGGTCCCTTTCCAGACCGTTTCAGATCCGCAACGGAACCAGGCAGGGATGTCCGCTATCACCTATTCTATATGTCATTATTATGGAACATCTGATGCAGTCCATCAGAAACGCAGGAGATGTGAGAGGTATCCAAATAAAGGGTCAGCAATACAAATGCTCTGCATTCGCAGATGACCTCCTTTTATACATTGCACATCCGATTACATCTCTCCCGGTTCTAATGAATATCCTAAAGGAATTTGGCCAACTTAGTAATTTCAAAGTAAATTTTTCTAAAAGTATTGCATTAAACATTAACCTCCCAGTCTCGGTAGTGGACTCAATAAAACGTAACTTCCCTTTTAAGTGGGCTAAGCAATCATTTACTTACCTAGGGATACAAATCCCGCTACATCAACATCTTGTATACGACCTCAACTATGCTCCCCTATTAACTTCTATAAAAGCTGACCTTAGCAGATGGGATAAAAAGGATTTCTCTTGGGTGGGGAGGGTGAACATCGTAAAGATGAATATCTTACCACGTCTTTTATACCTTTTCCAGACTATCCCACTTAAGCTTCCTAAGACCTTCTTCCAGGGTATCAATAAACATCTTACGCACTTCATATGGGCTGGAAAGAAGCCAAGAATTGCAAGAGACATTTTGATTCGATCCAAAATAAAGGGTGGGTTGGCTTTGCCGGACATCAAATCATACTATGTAGCGGCGGCCGCCACCAGAGTGATAGACTGGTTCCACCATACGACAACAAAATGTTGGGTTCAGATGGAAGAGGCAATAATCGGCTCCCCATTATCAGCTCTACCATGGACACTATACTCTGATAGGAACAGAATTAAAACCACAAATATACCTCTTGTTTCCAGAATCACATCTTCTGTTCTCAGAGTGTATGGTCCAAAATATAGGCTATTCTTCCCAGACGGGCCTCTTATCCCGATAAAAGGGAATACAGCCCTATCAATATCTATTCCCACCTTGCTATATCAAAAAGACTCAAAAGATCGAACTCTCACATTACACGACTTTCTGGACACCACCTCCTTTAAAGCTTATGAAACACTAATACCTTTCGAGAAGAGAACACCCAACACGTGGTTACAGTATATGCAAATCAGACATTTCTACACTGTTAATAAAAAGAAACTAGATTTACATAGGGATTTAACAGAATTTGAATCACTATGTGCTCTTAAGAAACCTCCAGCCCATCTCATCTCTCAGATATATAACATGATAATTACTACCTTAACCCCATACAAACCCACTTATCAAAATCGATGGGAGACAGAACTTAAACGCTCATTTACTGATGACGAATGGGAGAAAGCATGTATTTTAACACATAGGGCATCGGTATCTTGCCGAATCCAAGAAACAAATTTCAAAGTTCTGTCTAGATGGTATAGGGTACCAACCCTCCTTAATAAACTATATCCCTCAGTCCCATCATGTTGCTGGAGATGTGGGGAAACACAGGGATCAATGACCCATATCTGGTGGGGGTGTATGGAGATCCAGTCTTTCTGGACCAGAGTGATTGACATAATTAAATTAATCACGGGAATAACCTTGCAGAATGATCCCTCTGTGCTCCTTCTTTTTATGTTCCCGCAAAGCACCTATGCCCTAAAGGGAAGTCTCATGCTCTTTCTTTTAGTAGCAGCAAGGATTCTGATCCCAAGACTTTGGAGATCCACCATAACTCCGTCGATCACATCCTGGTTTAGGGAGATTTTCCATCTACAGAGAATGGAGGAACTCAGAGCAGATAATTCTCACCTCCTCGACAAGCACAATAGGACATGGAGGGATTGGGTCTCCTTCACATCTTCCCCTGAATACTCCAACCTCATATAAGACCTTCTTTATATCTTTTGGGATCTTTCCTCTGACTAGATATAGAATGAAGTTGTTGGGCCTGGGGGTCCTCCGCGGGATGTGCATAATTGGCAGCACTTAGTTTTAATGTTTTAATGTAAGTTTGGATCTGATGATATGTTTCAGTTCTGACTAATCTTATTGCTAATCTGTAGACCACTATCACAATAATAGTACATTTTTGATATAACTTTTTGCTTTTAGGTTACCAATCCAGGAGCATTGTGTTATTTCATGAGGTTATATTAAGCCATTTAAAAAAGTTAATAGAAATTTCTATGTCTATTCTACTAGATGTGAATTACAGAAAGGACTGTTGCATTATTTCTATTTTCTCTTGTACTGCTGATTGCATTTATTAATAAAATTACTTCTTTGAATATGAAAAAACAGCTATTTCCTGGCTGCAGAGAGCTTGTATGGTGTTGTAGAACATTGTGCCATGCTGAAATATGCATAGAGAGCGTGGTTTGGTATTGAAACAATGCTGTGTTTTAGTATGACACGCTGATGACAGCCACCGCTCTTAGAACCGCTTCACACTTCACTTATCTGGGCAGTTACAAAAACTGACCAAATAACTGAAGTGGGAACACAGCCTGACTAGGTAATGTCAGCGCCAGCTCGAAAGAACCGAGCTGAGGGCCAAGATCCTACAATAGCATCAAAGAGCGCACTCCTTTTACTCTATCATTAGATGATTACACAGATTATGACAGAACCTGTTCTATGAAACGCTGTCGGCAGTAATTTTGCATTGACATCACTGATCATTTTGCCCTTTGTGATCCGTCAGTGTCCGCTTTCAATCGGTCAATAATCCATTAGTATTGCTAAAGCCAAAAGAAACAGGAGTTGATCCAAAACAGAGATGACAAGTAAATGGAATATTTGTATATCTTCTGTGTTCCCTACAGACTGAATCGGATGGATTTCAGACATGTGTAGGGCAGAAATACACACACTGAATTTGACACAGAGTTCTCCACGATAAGTGAAAAAATTAACTCTTTGACACAGATAGCAATTTCCCAGAATAAAAAATGCTGGTTCAGGGCACACACAGAGTGCAATCTAGTGCTGCTACTGAGAGATGCTTGTGCATATGACACACAGTGACAAGTGGAGAATTTAAGATGGCTGCCCTATTTATAGGGCTGTGACATCACAGAAGCTGGGTGGCTGATGATTGGCTGCATGTCTGCATGTCATGGCATTGAGGGCATTCCTTTCTATCTCCCATAGTTCTTTGCCCCATGTCACGCCATGTGCTTGCGACCATTTTAGAAAAAAAGATTCGTTTCCACGAATCGGAATGAAATTCGGCTTCATTCAGAATCAAGTTTTTCCTGAAATTCAAAACGAATTCCACTTCGTTAGAATTGATTCGCTCATCTCTAGCTTTAAGAATTCATATTAATGAGCACAGGTCCTCAATCCGTTACTTAAACAAAAAGCTAATACTAGTGAGGTAAGGGTACAATGGAGGAATTGGTACAACCAAAAAGGAACTTTGCTGAAAATACAGTAGCACAAAATTTTTTAGAGGCAGGACATGGGGTGTCGGAACTTCGATGTTGTGTATTAGCACATATGCAGTATAGGAATTCTGAGACTAAAGTTCACCTCCTACAAAGAGAGGCATACTGGATTATTACTCTTCAATTGTTAACACCCAAAGGGCTAAATGAAAACCTTAGCTAAAAGTAGCTAAAAAGCTAAAAAAAAAAATATATAATATATATATATATATATATATATATATATATATATATATATATATATATATATATATAATTAGTTAGGGGTTCAGCTCCAACGGTAACCTTTCCACAGGAAAGGTTGCAACTTAAACAGGTGCTCTTTATTAGCCACACATTATACACAGCACACTCAACACCACAGGCTTGCTTCAGCCTGTGCCAGTTTATAAAGTCTTAAGCAAACCAATGTCTGGAGTAGGCAAAGTACAGTTCTCTTGCCCGATGTGGGCGCTCACCAGTCCGTATGGTCGCCCGGGCAAGGTGCTGCTTCCAGGCAGATATCCTGCTCACCTCCAGGCCTGCAAAACAGAGCTCTGTACTACAAATTGCTGTAGTGAGACTGGGCACCACACCCCCAGCTCACCTGACTTACCAGGCTTACATAGATGATAAAATGTGGCCTGGACCCGGAAAAAGTGGGAGCGACCTCCCACCCAGCTCTTTGGCTGCTCCGGTAAAGCCCGGCCCGGAGTAATTGCTATCAGCAGTTATACTAATAATACCAAGCATGTCAGTTGCCTAATGCATCTGACACATACTATACTGGGCTTTACCTCACCGATACCAGGCATAACGGTGACACATATCTCCCATCAATGACTGTGCCTTGTGCCCTCTTACATATCCCCCCCTTCTGCCCAAAGCAGGGGTTATGGGCACCTTCTGCCATCATGCAGTGCACCCTAGACAGGGCATCTGCATTTCCTTGCAGTTTTCCTGGCCTATACTCTACAGAGAAGTTAAAATCCTGTAGAGCCAAGAACCAGCAGGTGACCCTAGCATTTTTCCCCTTCTTTTCTCTTAGCCATCTAAGAGGGGCATGATCTGAAACCAGCCTAAACTTGCGCCCTAGCAGGTAATACTGAAGGGAATCCAGGGCCCACTTGATGGCCAGGCATTCTTTTTCAATAATAGAGTAGTTCTGCTCAGCTGGGGATAGCTTCCTACTCAAATAACAGACTGGATGTTCCTCTCCATTCATGACTTGGGACATCACCGCACCTAGACCCATATTTGATTCGTCCGTCTGGACGACAAACTCTCTGGAGAAGTCTGGGGCAACTAAAACAGGCTGCTTACAGAGGGCAGTCTTAAGCTTCTGGAAAGCTTCTTCAGCCTCTGGGGACCATTTCACCATGGCCGATTTTGCCCCTTTTGTCAGGTTTGTCAGGGGCACTGCTATCTCGGCGAACTTGGGGATAAACCTCCTGTAATACCCCACAATTCCCAGGAATGCTCTGACCTGTTTTTTGTTTAGTGGCCGGGGCCAGTTTTGAATTGCCTCTACTTTGTTAAGCTGGGGTTTTATTTCTCCTCGTCCTACAATGTAACCCAAGTATCGGGCTTCCTCTATCCCCATGGCACACTTACTTGGGTTGATAGTGAACCCAGCCTTCCTTAACGAGTCCAGGAGAGCTTGGACTTTACCTAGGTGACTCGCCCAATCATGAGTAAAGATTGCGATATCGTCTAAGTAAGCGGCAGCATATTTTCTGTATGGACGTAAGACCCGATCCATCGCCCTCTGGAAAGTGGCGAGGGCCCCTTGCAAACCGAACGGCATCCTCATATATTGGAAACATCCCTCAGGTGTGGTGAAAGCTGTCTTCTCCCTAGCCTTCTTAGACAGCGGGATCTGCCAGCAGCCTTTGGTGAGATCTAGGGTAGTGATATAGTGAGCTGGACCTAACTTCTCAATAAGCTCGTCTACCCGGGGTATGGGGTAAGCATCAACTTTAGACACTTTGTTCAGTTTGCGATAGTCATTGCAAAAACGCCACTCCCCATTGGGTTTTGGGACCAACACTATAGGACTGGACCACCCACTTTTAGACTCTTCAATAACACCCAGCTTCATCATTCTCTGGACTTCCTTTGCAATGACCCCACGGCGGGCCTCAGGAATCCTGTATGGTTTCAGGTTCACCCTCACCTGCGGATCCGTAATTATCTCATGTTCAATTACCTGTGTAAGCCCTGGTGACTCTGTAAACATGTCCCTATTTTGTTGTAACAGTTGCCTACACTGCTGTTTTTGGGCAGGGGATAGGGTGTCTGCAATTTTCACATCCTCAATAGTGGAGTCTGAGTTGATCATCAGGCAAGGAGCTCCTGGGGGGTCCCTATCCTTCCAGGGTTTTAACAGATTTATATGATAGATCTGATAGGGTTTTCTCCTTCCCGGCTGGTGTACCTGGTAGTTAACCTTGCCTATCCTCTCTACTACCTCATAGGGCCCCTGCCATTTAGCGAGAAATTTACTCTCCACTGTGGGTACTAGTACTAGAACCCGGTCTCCTGGGCTGAACTGCCTAAGCCGGGCCGACCTGTTGTACACCCTGGATTGCGCCTCCTGAGCCTGTAGAAGATGGTCCTTTACGATGGGCATCACTTGGGCTATTCTTTCTTGCATTTGTGTAACATGTTCTATCACACTTTTAAACGGAGTAACCTCACTCTCCCAGGTCTCTTTTGCAATATCCAGTAACCCCCGAGGATGTATACCATACAATAATTCAAAAGGAGAAAACCCTGTAGAGGCTTGGGGTACTTCTCGGATAAAAAAACAGCAGATATGGCAGCAAACAGTCCCAATCCCGGCCATCCTTTTCTACTACTTTTTTTAGCATGGCCTTTAGCGTCTTGTTAAAGCGCTCTACAAGGCCATCCGTTTGGGGGTGATAGACCGACGTGCGGATATGGGAGATCTTTAATGCCTTACAGAGATCTTGCATGATCCTTGACATGAACGGGGTTCCCTGGTCTGTGAGAATCTCCTTGGGTAACCCAGTTCTTGCAAAAATGTGAACCAGCTCCCGGGCAATTGTTTTAGAGGAGGTATTCCTGAGTGGCACTGCTTCAGGGTCCCGGGTGGCGTAGTCCACTATAACTAGGATGTACTGGTGCCCCCTAGTAGATTTTACCAAGGGCCCGACCAAGTCCATGGCTATCCTATCAAAAGGGACTACAATAATAGGCAGTGGCACCAAGGGACTGCGGAAGTGGGCAACAGGGGAGTTTACCTGACATACTGGACAGGACTGACAGTAGTCCCGAATTTCCCGGTAACACCCTGGCCAATAAAACCTCTGTAGAACTCTCTCCAGGGTCTTGTCTGCCCCCAAGTGTCCCCCCCAGCACATGGGCATGTGCGAGATTTAATACCATCCGCCTATACACCTTTGGCACTAACAGCTGCTCCACTAGCTCTTCCCTGACTCTGGTCACACGGTACAAGAGCTTCCCATTCATAGCGAAGTGGGGATACCTCTCATCTGCCCCTGGCTCTTGGGGCACCCCATTAAGCACCACCACATTATTTAGGGCCCCTTTCAGGGTTTCATCTTGGAGCTGGGCTGTCCCAAAGTTTCCCCGAGACACCTCTAGGTCAGGGACACGCTCCTCACAGGATGATTCCTCCTCATTTCCGCCCACCATCACTGACATAGGAAATTCGGGGACTATCTCCGGGTCAAAACTCACCAGGCTGTCTTTGGGTCCCGGATGGGTTAGTGGTACTGCCTTTAGCCACAGGTTCCAATATAGGGGGCAATCTCGGCCCAAAATTATCTCATGCATTAACCCTTGCACAACTCCCGCCGGGTGTGATACCGTACCCACATCAGACTGGATAGTGACCCAAGCCACTGGGTAAACCCTAGTATCCCCGTGGATACAGGTGACCCCCACAGTTTTTCCCCGGTCTAACCTATGCGGGAGGTGGGCTGCTATGAGGGTGACCAGGCTCCCAGAGTCCAGGAGACCAGTTACATCAACGTCATTAACTGACATGGGGGTGAGATGAAACCCCTCCACAGAGTTTAGAACAGCGCCACATGCTGAGTAGGCAAACATAGACACGCGCCTCCCTATAGAACAGTCCATTGCCTCGGAGCTGAGAGGACACTGAGCCACCATATGACCCGGAGCATGGCACCTCCAGCACCTGATCTCCTTTAGAACAGTTATGGTCACCGGCTCTAGCAGACTTCTGATCTTGGGGCGTCCTTCTCGGGGGTTTTTAGGTCCCTTTCTCTGGCCGCTTTAATCACTGCAGATGGCCCAATATGGAGAAGTGAGATTCCCAGGGTCAGTCATGGAGTTCTCCACCACATGATATCTTTCCACCAGGTCCACTAAGTCGTCAACATTCTTGGGACTCCCTTGCACAACCCAGCACTGCAGTGGTCTGGGGAGGGCATGCATGAATCTGTCCATTACAACCCGCTTGATCATTTGCGCTGGTGTACAGACCTCTGGTTGCAACCATTTTTGGACGTAGTACAGGAGGTCAAACATCTGAGACCTGGCGGGTTTGTCACTCCTATAGCTCCACTGATGTACTCTCTGGGCTCGGACATTCACTGTTACCCCCAGCCGTGCCAGTATCTCGGCCCTCAGCTTGGGATATTCCCTGGCATCTTGCAGCGATAAATCATAATATGCCTTCTGGGGTTCACCACTGAGGAAGATCGCCAAAACTTCACTCCACTGCTCTGTGGCCAGCCCCTCTCGTTCGGCTATATGCTCAAACACTGCGAGGAAGGCTTCCACGTTGTCCTCTGGGGTCATCTTCTGCAGTGCCTCTCTTACTGTTCGCCAAGCCACCAAGACATTTTATTATTCTCATTACCTCCCTTTGAGCCTATTCAAGCTAAAAAAAAGTCACATAAAATGGAATAAAAAGTGATCAAAAACTATATATATAATATAAATGCCAAAGTGTTCCAAATGAAAACGTCAGTTCAACCCACAAAAAAAAGCCCTTACACAGCTCTGTAAATGGAAAAATAAAAAAATTATGGCTATCGGAAGATGAAAATGCATAAGTATTGTTTTACATAATAAAAATACTATTTTATAGCGCTTCAGCATAAAAAAAAACTATATAAATTGAGTATCGCCATAATCGCATCAACCCATAGAGGAAAACAAACTTTTTATGTATCCCGCAAAAAACAAGCCCATAATCAGCTCCATGTACAAAAAATAAAAAAAAGTTATGGCTATCAGACTACGATGACATAAAAACGCAATTTTTTATAAACGCATTTCTATTTTGTAAAAGTAATAAAACATAAACTATATAAAACTTATATCCTTGTAATTGTACCGACCGCATAGTAAAGTTATTCTGTTATTCACACTGCACGGTGAACACGGTAAATTTGAAGCCCAAAAAACAAAGGTTGAAATTTGTTTTTTTCCCCCATTTTCATGACCCAGTGCTAAAAACACTATGGAACACCTGTGTGCCCAAAAGGCACAATACACCCATAGACAAGATCCATGTGGAGTGTTGAATCCAAAAATATGGTGACTTTTGGAAGGTTTCAACTGTTCTGGTACTTTGGGGGTTTTTCGAATACAACATGGCTCCCACCAAAATCTGCGTTTCAAAAGCCAAATAGTGCTCCCTCCCTTGTACACCCTGCCATGCACCCAAACAGCAGTTTACACCCACATATAGGGCGACATGCATGAAATTTGGCATGTGAACGCCAAATTTCATGCGCATAATAATGGCATAGAATGCACCTGATTTATGAACCTGCTCTAAATCAGGCGCATTCTAGCACTAGGGCGCCATTTCTGGTTCAGGTATACCACTTTGAAAGTGCTCTACCTGTTCCAGCTGTAATGCGCCTATATATGATGTAGCGAAGTTATAAATATGTAGCTTCGCTACAGTTCTAGTGCGGCCCGCAGGTGCTATGAAATGCACCGAAGAATGTCGTTCATGTATGAACAATGCTGCTCATGATATCATGCTGAAAAGACTCAGCCATTATCATACATGTCGCCCATAGTGTATTGTCGAAACAAACTGCGTAACAAATTTTGGTTGCTTTTTTTCAAGAATTCAATGAAAAAATTAAACATTTTACAGATTGTTGGGGAAAAAAAATTCATTTTCACAGCCTAACACTAAAACAATTTGTGAAACACCTGTGGGGTCGATATAGTCACTACACCCCTGGATATATTCCTCTAGGGGTTTTAGCACCTTTGGGTGACCGCAAACATCTAATGGCACCTAAAGAAAATCGTAATGAAAATAAGACCCCAAAGTCCAGTAGGTGCTCTTCCTATTCTGAGGCTTGTGGTTGAGCCAAATAGAGCACTAGGGCCACATATGACATGTCTCTAAAAACACAAGAATTAAGGGAATCGATATTAAGTTGCATTAAAAATTGAAAATCTGCAAAAAAAGGTGATTTTGAAATTTCGCCTCCACTTTGCTTTAACTTCTGTGAAACGCCTAATAGGTTAAAAAAAACTTCCTAAAAGCTGTTTTGAATGCTTTAAGGGGTGTAGTTTGTTAGATGGAGTCATTTATGGGGGTATCTAACATAACAGAATGTTGAAACTGACTGTGTCCTTAAACCATTTATGTCCATCTGCTGCATTTCAGGTCATTTGTCTGCAGTGGCGCCTTTTTTGGTTGCTGCAGACATCGGGTTTTGTGGCTCCCCGGCACTTAACCCTTTGATTGTCGCGATCAGTGACCGCAACATAATCAAAAGGCTTTCCCCTGCTCTGTCGGGTGATCGGGATTCCTGGTGACCTGAAAGAGCTTAGGGAGCGACTGCACAGTCATCCCTGGGGACATAGAGTAGCCCCAGGGCTGTCTGTGTAACAAGCCAGCGATCAGAGCAGACTGTGTGCTGACCTGATTGCTGCCTGTATCAAACTGACACAGATTATAATGTATTAGCATATATGAATATACTGATACATTACTAAGTGTAAGAAAAAATGTAAAACAGTTATGCCTTCATGTGATTTAAAAAAAGTAAAAAACATAAAAAAGGTAGAAAAAAATAAAATAAATAATAAAATTGTACATAATACACACACACAAAAAACCCTACACATATTAGGTATCCACACTACCGCAATAATCTGTAGAATTAATCTAACAAATGTGAATGGTGTAAAAAAAAAATTGAAAAAAAACAAAAAATTCTGCAATAATTTATAAATGAACTTAAACTATTCCCCCAAAAAGTACAACTTGTCCCGAATAAAACAAGGCCTCAGACAACTGCATCATTGAAAAAATAAAAAAGTTACGACTGTTGAAATGCAAGGAGGTAAAAACTGTGCTGGTCATTAAGTACTTTTCAGATGTTTGGTATAAGGGGTTAAAAAATATTTAACATTTTCAGTCATTATAAATTTGGAAATATTAGGGTATGTTGGCATGACATATTTTTCCTTGAACAAAATCTGTTGTAAATTCCATGGCAGAAAGTCAAGGTGATACCCTTTGGTTTTTGTTGTAGATTTTTCACTATGAACGACATTGACCACCACTGTTTTGAAAACTAAAATGGGGTAGTCTATGTCTTGGCTACTGGACACAAAATTGGACATTATTCTGCATTACTTATTTTTTCCCACATCATGGAATTGAAATCCAAGGTAGAACAAAACCTGTGCTACAATTCACCATATGAATTCCCATTGAGAACAATGGAAAAAAGATCCCAAGCTGTTTTCATTGGAATCCACAAAAAACAGTGTGTGAACATACTCTAATATCTCCGAAACTTTAGAGTGATAGCTCCTAATCATAACATACTGTAGATGTGTACTTCTATCTAACTAAACACAGGTATGGATCTAAATAAGCTATTTCAAGAGACACTAGAATTGTTTTATAAATCGTTGTATAGAAAAATCTGAAGAATAACGTAGTTGAATCTCTATAGCTGGTGTCAAGGTTCATCTGCAGAATAATTATGTAGAATGTACAATCCTAATAAACCCAAATGGAGATGTAAACAGTTGTTAGCAATTTCCTGACACGTCTGCAACAAGAGAATATTGTTTAATGTGTTCTTGTCATTGAAAAAGCTAATTGCATGCTGAGAATTCATAAGGGTTAACAATATGACACATTACCAATATTTTTTAAAACCTTATTGTAATATTTGATCTTTTCATTGTAAAATCAACTGAAATAAGTACTTCATTTGCCAAACATTGATGATTTACAATAATAATTATTGTTTGTTATATTGAAATCATATGTTTATATCATTATAATTTTTACCACGTATACGTGAAGAATCTGGCTGGGACATATACTCCATTTTAGACTTTTCAAGCTGCTGCCTTTCAAGACATATATATTAGATGATGTACTGTTGATCAATTGTAAGGTGTTGTCTTGGTCTCATGATGTCAAAATGTGAAAAGCATGATGAGAAGGACTGTAAATATAGTAAAGCAACAGCTGGGAAGGTTTATATACTGTGTTGGTACGGGGGGAATCAGATCATTAGCAGTCCTGCCTGGGGACCAAGAGGGAACCCCCTCTGAGCTACAGTTCTCTTCCTTACCAGTCTTGAGGGGAAATATTGGTGCGGAACAACTGAGTGACCCTAACTTGGTAAACGCTTGGAAGAGTGTAAAGGTTACTAATGGAAGAACCCGGGAGCCAGGTGCAGGGTTGGGATACCTTCATTTTGCGGTACATAATTATTTGTTACACAGGGTGAAAAAGACACCAACTGAGGTGGTTGAGCAGTTGTTGGTACCATGGTCTTATGTTCGCATGATATTGGAGAACACCAAAGAGCGGGTGTATCAGAACTTCTTCTGGCTGGGTATCTAAACCCCTGAGTGCCAAAATATTGCCCCTACACCGCATATCCAGAGCCTGCTAATTACACTACCGATCATTGAAGTTCCCTTGGAACACATCAGTATGGATCTTGTTGGGCCCCTTCCTAAGTCAGCCAGGGACATAAGTACATCTTGGTGGTCCTAGACTCTGCCACCTGCTATCCAGAGTCCATCCCCTTTAAAAATACCTCCTCAAAAGTTGAAGCGAAGGAGCTGTTCCACATGTTCACCCAAACAGGGATCCGAAAGGAGATTCGAACTGAACAGGGCATTCCCTTCAAGGTGACCAAGTAGCTATGCTGGCTCCTAAAAATTATCCATCTACATACCTCCATATATCATCCCCAGACCGACAGACTGGTGGAAAAATTTACTAAAACCCAGAAAGGGATGTTCATAAAGGTGGTGGCTAAGGATGGGAGGGACTGGGATCGCCTGTTACCCTACTTAATGTTTTCAATACAAGAAGTTAATGAGGTAAACTATAAGGCATTCCAGTCAGGGAAAAGGAAACCCTACCACATTTACTATGTTAGCCTAATAATGCCCTGGATGGAATGTGAAAGTCTTATGGCTGTAGGCATTCAAAAAGGCCACCAAACAAAGAGTTTCCACCTGTTGGTATCTCAGAGTCCTTGTCAGAGGCACAGGGGCAAGAAGTTAGGGAGTTCTTATAAAAGAACCAACAGATCTTCTGTGAGATGCCGAGCTGAACTGGGGTCATAAAACAGGACATTGTTACTGAGCCAGGTTAGAAAGTATGGTTAAGACCCTATCGAGTTCCAGAAGCCCAAGACAAGCGACCTCAGAAGAGGTAAAAAAAATGTTAGCCCTGCGAATAATAGAGGGATTGGTATAGCCCCATATGGATCATCAACAAACTTGATGGCAGCTTGTGGTTTTGAAGCAATTCTCATAAATTAAACAAAATATCAAAGTATCCCATGTGCAGGGCTGATGAATTGGTTGAGAGGTTGGGTCCCGAAAGATATCGTGAGACTCCTCACTCTCAAACGGCTGTCATCTTGGTTGGGACTGGGGTTCATTCAGCTCTCGGATCTTTTGTAAACGGTATTGGCACACCAACTTTCCGACATTAGGATTCTCTTTAACCTGGCCTCAGTCAGCTTTATTCTCCGACACAGGTTACAGAAAAACACATCAAAACAAACACAAACCTCAGGCCATCTACCCACTAACTAAACATAATTACAGATCTTGTCTATCAGTGGTCTGGACCTGTCGTCCAGCCCCACAAATCACTTTCTCACTTTCCTCCAGTCTCCCATAGGGTTCCAGCTTCTCTCAAGCCTCTGGGGACCAGAGCCTCTCTCCAGGTCCTCTGCTGCTCCACTGTGAGGTAGCAGACCAGACTTTTTATAGGTCTCCATGGACCTTCCAAAAGCCTGTCTTGGAACACGAGGAGTAGGCACCCACTCAACACATTGCCCACTCCCAATAAGAGCCAATCCGGCTGAGACAGCCACACTACCTATAAACAGCTGCCAACCGCTTACTGTGACTGACAACATATATGGCTGGCTCCTACCCCACCAAGGCCAGGTAACCTTGGTGACCTGTTACTAGCAGATCTACTGTATTACTTCACCTAGTGGCAGAAACATGCAACTACCTGCGGTTGCTCTGCTGCAATATATAACCACACTAGATCTTAACAAAGTCTATTGGCAGGTTCCCCTCACATACGAGGTGAAGAAAAAACAACATTTTCCACATCAGAGGGACAGTTCCATTATGTCGTTCTTCCCTTTGGTCTACATGGGGCTTCCGCTATGTTCCAGGGGTTGATAGATCTCATACTTCAGGCTCATAAAGAATATGCAGCAGCCTATCTGGATGATGTGGTGATATATGGTGCAGACTGGTATTCCTATCTAGCCAAAGTACAAGCAATCTGGAATTGCTTAACTGCAAATCCTATCTTGCTACCTCAGGTACGACATTGGGCAAGAAGTTATCAGACTTGAAGCTATTAGAAATTGTCCTCAACCAATTTCTAAAAAACTTCTTGGGGATCGCAGGATACTATAAAAGGTTTGTACCACGTTTTGACTCAATAGCGGCCCTTCTTCCTGACCTCACCAAAAGGACAGTCCACCATAGTGAAGTGGAACCAGAAAGCTAAACAAGCCTTTCAGAAATTGAAAGAAATACTCGGATGTCTCAGAAGTGGGCTTAGGGGCTGTCCTGTCTCAGCTGGTCAAAAGGGAAGAACACCCCATAGTACACTTTAGCAGGAAGCTGTCTATAGTAGAAAGAGAATGCCTTTCTCTTAAGTGGGCCATTAAGTCTCTCCGGTACTACCTAGTGGGGACACAGTTTAGAGTGGTCACGGATCATTCCCATTTAAATGGATGGGCCAAAATAAGAGGAAAAATGCAAAAACGACCTGGTGGTTTCTGGCCTTACAGGATTTCAAATTCTGCGTAGAACATTGCTTTAGTTCCCATCAAGGAAATGTGGACACACTATTATGCATTCACACACTCGGGGCACAAGGTGCTCCTCCTCACAGGTCTGAGCAGGGGAAGGATATGTAAGATAGCAGCTGGAAAGGTTTCTAATGGAGTATATGTCCCAGCCAGATTTTTTACATTTACATGGTAACAAATGTGGTAAAGAGACTTTGGGGTAATAGCAGATACATATCATCAAGATAAGAGCTATTATAATAGTTGTGTCAGCTATAGTAGGTAACTGACACCTATTTAACAAGTTAGCATGGCTGTTTGCAAACAGTCGATCCGTGACGGCTCTTACTGGGAGTAGTCAAAGTGTTAGGTAGGTAACTACTCTCCATGTTCCAGGCCAGAGTACACTTAGCCTATGTAAAATTAGCTAGTCAGCTGACTGGGTGGGACTACTAGTCTAGACCAGACATTTGAGGCTGAGAAGCAACACAAAGGAGGAAATCAGAGTCTCTGCTTTGCTAAGGTGACAGTGAGAGGAACTACCACTGTCTAGCTAGCGCTCTGGCATTTCGCTTGCTGTTTATTTTTGCACCTGTTTGCCACTGCATCTGCAAGTTAAAGGACCAAAGATGCTGTCTGTGTCTCTATGAGCATGAACTTTGCTATAATCCTGAAGCTGTAATCGTTCATAATATATATACTGTATAGCTATATATATTGTGGCAGAACAACCTCAGGCAGTCGCATGTTTCTGCTGCTAGATGGAGCACAGTAGGATACCCGCAAGCAACATGTCACCAAGTTTACTGGGCCTTGGTGGGGTAGGATCCATCCATATATGTTGTCAGCCACAGAAAGCTGTTGGCAACTGCGTATAGTTAGTTTGGCTGTTCTGGGTCGGCTCTTATCGGGAGTAGGCAACGTGTTGGATGGGTGCCTACTCCCGATGTTCCAGGACAGGTTTTTTGGTAGGTCCCTGGAGGCTTATAAAAAGTCTAGTTTTGGAGCAACAGTGGAGCCAGAGAGAGGAAGGCTCATACCCCCAGGCTGAGGGAAGCCAAAAGTTTTCAGTAGAAGACTGACCAAAGTGGATATTTGTGGGGCTGGATGCAAGGTCCAGACCATGGTAGAGATGGACTCTACCTCTATAGCTAGTGGCTGGGTGGCCGAGGATTTTGTTTGATTTCATGTAACCTGTGCCTGAAGGGGAAATAAAGCTGGCTGGGGCCAGAAAGAGAAGCCTTGTGTCAGTGTGACATATGGAGTGCCAGCTCACTAACCAAAAGTGGTGATCCCGGAACTAAGTGATCCCGGGACGGTCCAGGATGGCGTCCAGATTTGAGTGAAGCATCACAATATCCATAGAAAAAAAATGAAACCTCAGCGTATATTTCCACGTTACAAGACGATGCACTGGTGGATATAACCTCATTTTTCTAATGATTTTCCATAAACAATACTGTTAATTGACAATATTTTCTGAAACACAAAAGTTTTTGAAACATAGCATAACCAGCGCACCTGTCTTTAGTGAGAATGTGGTGGTGCATGGCTGGTTCCAGGAGGCTTCTGGCAGAACAGACTGGGAGGATACCGCATTGATGAAGACCCAGCAGCCGAAGTATAAAACGTAATATGAATTAATAAATAAGCTTTATACTTCTAACTGGTGCTGGCTGTTCACCGATGTTGTATCTTCCCAACCATTTTCTGAAATAGCCCGTTTTTATGCTTGGTTGCAGTTATTCCTTTGTTCTAGGTACAATGCTGTGGAGTAGTTCATTTCTGTAAAAAATAATATATAAACAATGAAATGGTAAATTATAACTAAAAAATAACCCAAAACATTAAATAATATTAATTATAAACAGTTGAGTCACATTATTATAACCACTTCCTACTTTTGAAGTTGGCAGTGTGAAGCTCATGAAGGAAGTCGCATGTCATGAGCTGGTTTGGTGGGTATATAAGGTGAGTAATATGTTGTCTGCTAACATATCTATTATTACTGTCATCAGTAAAAGGAGCCATTTATCCAAGATGCAAAAAGGGATTTTTATTGGATTATGGCCAAGGGTCACCATATATCTAAAACTGTACATGTGAACTGTCCATTTGTTGCCGTGGTGAAGGTGTATCATGAGTGGACTAATTGTTACCATTGCAAATAAGCAGCGTGAAAACTGTAGACCACCATACGCCTTTAATGCGAGAGGTGAATGTCGGCTGCAAAGATGTGCAAGGGCAGACTGACACAATACAGTGGAGCAGCTCACCACCAAAATGAACCAGGGGAGCTACTGGACGTGTTTCTGAAATAGTAGCAAGCCATACTACATATGAGGTTTTAGAGCAGATGGATGATCACTGCACATTTGCTAATGGAGTTGCATCGACAAAAAAGGCTTTTCATGGCAGTATTGGAATTGAACCTCTGTTGATTGGCAAAGCGTTGCCTTCTTAGATGAGTCATCGTCGAACAGATAGATGTTAGCTTATCAGGTGAGAAACATCAGAGATGAAATAATCGCTAACTACTTGCTGGAAGAACACAAGCTGTGGTCGCAGGGTTAAGGTCTGAAAATTTTTTTTGTGGCATTCTCTGGGTCCACTCATCCCTTTGGAAGGCACTCTCAACCCATTTTGGTAGAAATCCATTCCTGCAGATCACATACACCCATACATGCTGATTATGTTTCCTGTGGCAGACAGCAAGACCATCACATGGCTAGAAATGTCACATGGCTAGAAATGTCTACCATTAGTTGGAAAAACAACAGGAACAACACTGAGGGGATATGAATAGAAATAGAAATTGTCCCAGTGGCACAACCATATCACTATGGATACACATACTTGAGCCCCTGAATCCATGGAGCCAAAGTCAAACTGCAATCAGAAAAACGGGAGACCGGATCCAGCAGATTGCAAAAAAGTATAAATCCTCTTTACTCCTCCATAAAATTTGCAACGTTTCAACTCAAATGAGTCTTTATCAAGAGTACACAAATGTGCAATAAACATTTCTTATCAATTTATTTATCCTAGAAAGATACTCACATTTTATACTTTGTGGCAGGACAACCATAGGCATTTGCATTCCTCTGCCACTCAGTGTTTTACAGCAGAAGATCTATGAAGTTCTTGCCACCAAAATGCCTGGCCTTGGTGGGGGGTAAACCGGCGGTTTTGGGTCAGTAACCTTTGGCTACTGTCAAGTGTTAATATAGCTGCTCAGCAGATAATCCAGGCCAAGTGATGCAAACTTGCAGCAGCCAGAAACCAGTGAATTCTGGTAAAATACTATTATTGTGGTGCTGAGCAGTAGGCTCAGGCCATACCTAGTAAGGGTTGTCTTGCGTATAGTTAGTGGCCACACGGCCTTGGATTTGAGTTGTTTTTGACTTTTGTTCCCCGACCTGGTGGATGAATAAAGCTGGTTGAAGTCAGTTCTAAAATCTACCCTGTGGACCAAGGGATATAATTGTGTGCCATAACCTGTACTACAAAAGTATGGCGATTTGTAGAGCTGAGTGACCCCCAGACTGTTAAAAATTGTAGCTGGATGTGAGTAGAGTCTTAGAATAGTTAAAAATAAGACAAATCGGGACTTCCACAGATCAGAACCCACTCCGCATGCGTTAGCATCTCATTGAATCTATTGCGCATGTATCCGCTACCTAGTGACATCAACATGTCCCCTACATCCAACCGATTAGTCAAAGGCATTCTTATTAACTAAGCAACAAACTGACGTGTTCTATCCTCTTGTTAAAATAAACATGAACATTAACATAATACTGTTAATAACGGTAAAACACATAGGGTGACATGTATGATTTTTGGCGCCCAGGCACCTGAATCTATGAATCTGTTGTACTGTGGGTCATAGATTTAGCACTTTCTAGCTACAAAGCGACCCTTCTGGCTCAGGTAAACCACTTTTAAAATGTTCTACCCGTTCCAGCAGTAATGCGCCTGGATTTGCCGTACTGAAGCTATAAATTTGTATAATCGTATGGTTGTAGTGCAACACGTCTCCAGCATGCCCCCCCATCTCAGGCGCATTACAAAGTGTTGCGGGCTCTCTGTTCCCACAAGTGGATGTACTCCAATGTCCAGGAGATTGCATGGGCTCACAAGCAGAGCCCACATGATTGGCACATGGAACTAGTTGTATCTTACAGCTGTTTTCATGCGCAATCACCCAGGACTAGAGTTTACTCCAGTTGCGACTGCGACAACTAAGGGAAAGATAAAGGAAGGAAGGCAGCATGCAGCGGCGTGATCGTGGGGTGCCAGTGGCAACCCAGAAGCCTAACAAAGGTCTTTCGGGTTGCCTGTGCCCTCCAGCCATGGCCGGACATGGTGATTGACAGTTAAAATATTCATAACCTAAAGGGTCAAAACTTTTAATCACAAAGGAACCCTATCTTAAAAGATAACTTTTACTTCAAACTTTTAAAAGTGACACCATAATCATATATAAAAAACAAAGCACAAAGATTCTAGAAATAATTGTCGAAAAATACATAATACATAAAATGATATATACGCTGTACGTGATTGTGCATGGGCTTTACAACAAAAGGATATTAAACAATAATCCAGGAAATAGGGATGACAGAGGGATCAGACACCTAGAATATAGCTGTTCCTACTTTACACTATATATCCCATCTCAGAGACAGACTAATCGCCCCGATAAGGGCAACCCCACCCATCGGTGGCTCACCCTATAAGCCCTGATGCAATCCCTACCACAACAGTACAATATACCATAATATTAACACATTAGTTTAACAGGTATTTAAATAGATACAACCGGATCTTATGTCTTGTCTTCCTCATGTATCCCAACGCGTTTTCCTTTTCTGTGATGTTCAAGGGTTCATCAGGGGATATAACAATTCACTGGTGCAGGATATCTCTAAAGGATCTCATAGTGTAATAATCTTCAGCCGACAAGTGGAGTTGAGTCTTGGGGCCCACCAATGGAGTTGATTCTTGGAGTCCACCCTACAGCTACTTTAAATGATGGCATATATTACAAATGATTCTCTCACTCTGCCTCTTGCCTCTCTTTCTCTGCCTTTTCCCTGAAAAACAGCCCCAGACCAGTGATGCTAGAGGTCCTCAATCCCTAAGGCCCACCAAGTTTAGAGGCCCATCGTGGGTTTCCCATATTCCCCTGTAGGACAATCTGAGCCTGCATCCATCCAGCTCAGTCTATTGGCCTTAGTGTTCCAGAGTGGATTTTTTTCTTTTCTACTGCATGCGTATGCATTTCTGCAAGTCTTGTCTAGATAAATGAGACAGTCGCAGAAATTTCTGCAAAAAAATTGCTACATGTCATAAGTGTAAAACAACTTGGAGTCAAGTAAGCATTGTAGTCAGATTATTGATGGTGATAAACTGCAATAAATATAGCTGAATATTATGTAACCATAGAGTCGTACTTTTGCAAAATCCAGGATAACATTGGACATAAACATTTTTTTCTCCACAGATCTAATGCCCAAAGGGTCTTAGACTAGATGGTAAGGGAAAGATTAGCAGGTTTTAACTAAAAGATGGAAATACAAGAGTTTAACGTTTATGTTTGTGACAATCACAGATGATCATTGTTTGAATCCTTAACTTTTGTGATTCTGGGTGGGAATGTGAATATCAGTATCTAAATTTTCAGGTTTGAAAAGGTTAGTTTTCAGAAAGAGAAGAAGGATGCCATCAATTTTTTGGGCTTCCCTAATGAATTTCTTTGTTGACACAGATAATATGAGAGATATGCGCTGGCAATGGCTGTGTTGTAGGAGAAAGGCCTTTATTCGAAGTTTGAAAAGTTAGCTTGAACAAGATTTTCTCTCTAGTGACATTAAATCCTTGTCAACAGGATATACATTAGTCATTAATTTAACAGTAAATGTAGATTGTTATATGATGTTCTCTGTGTTTTTGTTAGTAAATTTGACTTCATGGTTTAGACAATACTATATTGATTTGATGCTGGGTTTCATGCTACAATGCCAGCATAGACAATTACGAGAGACCAGAGAATTGTTCCATTAATGTATCTAGTGAAAATACTTAAAGGTTGTGTTTTCTCTTGTTCTAGTTACAATAGCTATTGATTCATTTATAAATGTGGAATTACATTTAACAAGTGATGATCATTAATTTACTGTAACAGAAAACTGCATATTAGACTATTTTGTATATATTAAATATAAAAGGGCTAACAATTTCATTGGTTGTTAACTAATAAAAACACGGAAACAGAACATGGCCATACTCACTGCTAGTAAAGCTGAAGTGAGACTAAACACAGCACAGAGGCAGCACACGCCCCCATGCTATTAAAGAAAATACCCAGGTGCAGCTAATGGGTAGTGTCCCATACATCTCTCCACTAGGTGGACAGAAAGCTGCACCTTAAATTGACAGCTATTCACATAGCATGCAAAAAAGCAAAAAAGCCACAGTACCATACGTTGGGAAACTATAACAGATACAAAAAATACCCATAAGACAACCGACTCCACACCTTCCACGCATGGGGGGGGCGGCTGCTGGTATTCTACTTGCATCCAGTCCCCAGTACTGTTGGGCAGAAAAACTATTTTACATACTGGAAAAACATCAAATATGAGGTATTGGTTAACATAATGGCCATTATATTGTAAGCCTGCAAGCCAAACGTCACGGCTCCTCA
The DNA here is from genome assembly GCA_025379985.1 of Phyllomedusa bahiana. Classification (NCBI taxonomy): domain Eukaryota; kingdom Metazoa; phylum Chordata; class Amphibia; order Anura; family Hylidae; genus Phyllomedusa; species Phyllomedusa bahiana. Next base: position 48,748 of record JAODAL010013572.1, read on the forward strand.
TCTATTGCAGGTCCCTACACTCCCTTAAAATCACAAAATATACAACGTATGGTACTGCGGCTTTTTTGCTTTTTTGCATGCTATGTGAATAGATGTCAATTATAAGGTGCAGCTTTCTGTCCACCTAGTGGAGAGATGTATGGGACACTACCCATTAGCTGCACCTGGGTATTTTTCTTTAATAGCATGGGGGCGTGTGCTGCCTCTGTGCTGTGTTTAGTCTCACTTCAGCTTTACTAGCAGTGAGTATGGCCATGTTTCTGTTTCCGTGTTTTTCTTGAGTATTTTTTCCCCTTTTTCTGTATATTTTGTGATTTTAAGGGTGTAGGACCTGCCATAGATGAGGAGCCGTGACGTTTGCTTGCAGGTCTTATCATATATAATGGCTCATTTAGTTGTAAACCAATAGCCTCATATTTGATGTATTTTCCAGTATGTAAAATAGTTTTTCTGCCCAACAGTACTGGGGACTGGATGCAAGTAGAATACCAGCAGCCGCCCCCCCCATGCGTGGAAGGTGTGAGAGCGGTTGTCTTATGGGTATTTTTGTATCTGTATAGTTTCCCAACGTATGGTACTGCGGCTTTTTTGCTTTTTTGCATGCTATGTGAATAGATGTCAATTTAAGGTGCAGCTTTCTGTCCACCTAGTGGAGAGATGTATGGGACACTACCCATTAGCTGCACCTGGGTATAATAGCATTGGGGCGTGTGCTGCCTATGTGCTGTGTTTAGTCTCACTTCAGCTTTACTAGCAGTGAGTATGGCCATGTTTCTGTTTCCGTGTTTTTCTTGAGTATTTTTTTCCCCTTTTTCTGTATATTTTGTGATTTTAAGGGAGTGTAGGGACCTGCAATAGATGAGGAGCCGTGACGTTTGGCTTGCAGGCTTACAATATAATGGCCATTATGTTAACCAATACCTCATATTTGATGTTTTTCCAGTATGTAAAAATAGTTTTTTCTGCCAACTAGTACTGGGGACTGGATGCAAGTAGAATACCAGCAGCCGCCCCCCCCATGCGTGGAAGGTGTGAGAGCGGTTGTCTTATGGGTATTTTTGTATCTGTATAGTTTCCCAACGTATGGTACTGCGGCTTTTTTGCTTTTTTGCATGCTATGTGAATAGATGTCAATTTAAGGTGCAGCTTTCTGTCCACCTAGTGGAGAGATGTTATGGGACACTACCCATTAGCTGCACCTGGGTATTTTTCTTTAATAGCATGGGGGCGTGTGCTGCCTCTGTGCTGTGTTTAGTCTCACTTCAGCTTTACTAGCAGTGAGTATGGCCATGTTTCTGTTTCCGTGTTTTTCTTGAGTATTTTTTTCCCCTTTTTCTGTATATTTTGTGATTTTAAGGGAGTGTAGGGACCTGCAATAGATGAGGAGCCGTGACGTTTGGCTTGCAGGCTTACAATATAATGGCCATTATGTTAACCAATACCTCATATTTGATGTTTTTCCAGTATGTAAAATAGTTTTTCTGCCCAACAGTACTGGGGACTGGATGCAAGTAGAATACCAGCAGCCGCCCCCCCCCATGCGTGGAAGGTGTGAGAGCGGTTGTCTTATGGGTATTTTTGTATCTGTATAGTTTCCCAAACGTATGGTACTGCGGCTTTTTTGCTTTTTTGCATGCTATGTGAATAGATGTCAATTTAAGGTGCAGCTTTCTGTCCACCTAGTGGAGAGATGTATGGGACACTACCCATTAGCTGCACCTGGGTATTTTTCTTTAATAGCATGGGGGCGTGTGCTGCCTCTGTGCTGTGTTTAGTCTCACTTCAGCTTTACTAGCAGTGAGTATGGCCATGTTTCTGTTAACTAATAAAACTACTAAAACTGCCCTCAGTGTATTTAAACGGGTTTTCTCACTACAAGCTTTCGCAGGCATCTTCACACTTTCCTTCTCTTAAAGCTTCAATTCCAGGGGTGAGTCTCTCCTCACAGTATATACTTTGTAAGGCCGACAGACGTCCATCCAGTTCAGCCTATTGTGCTAAAGTGTTGATCCAGAGGAAGGCAAAAACCCCCATGAGGTAGAAGCCAATTGTCCTCATTTTAGGTTAAAAAATTACTTCCCCACTCCAATCTGACAATCAGAATAAATCCCTGGATCAACGACCCCTCTCCAGAATCCTAGTCACTATATCTTGTTATACTATTACGCTCTAGAAATGCATCCAACCCTTTTTGAACTCTGTTAGTGAATTCACCATGACAAGTTCCTCTGGCAGAGAGTTCCACAGTCCCACTGCTCTTACAGTAAAGAATCCCTTTCTATGTTTATGTAGAAAGCTTCTTTCTAGATGTAGAGGATGCCCCCTTGTTCTGGATACAGTTTCGGGGTATAAATAGATCTTGAGAGAGATCTCTATATTGACCTTTAATATATTTATGCATATTTATTATGTCTCTCCTAAGGGCTTGTTCACACGACGTTTTGGATCCTTTTTACAGATCCGTTTTTGAGGAGTGAAAACTGCATCTGGAAAGCGGATCCGAAAAACGCAGGAGTTGATACTTTATTTGGATCCGTATTGTATGCTTTTGACTTGCGTTTTATGGATCCGCTTTACGGATAAGTCTCTCTCTCTGTCTCTCTCTCTCCTCCCTGCAGCCCACTCATCTCATCTCCTCGATCTCTGCAGCACTTCACCTCCCATCCATCCATCCATCCCCCTGCAGCACTTCACCTCCCATCCATCCATCCATCCCCCTGCAGCACTTCACCTCCCATCCATCCATCCATCCCCCTGCAGCACTTCACCTCCCATCCATCCATCCATCCCCCTGCAGCACTTCACCTCCCATCCATCCATCCCCCTGCAGCACTTCACCTCCCATCCATCCATCCATCCCCCTGCAGCACTTCCCCTCCCATCCATCCATCCATCCATCCCCCTGCAGCACTTCACCTCACCTCCCATCCATCCATCCATCTCCCTGCAGCCGCCGCTCACCGCCGATGCCCCGTCCAGCCGCCGCTCACCGCCGATGCCCCGTCCAGCCGCCGCTCACCGCCGATGCCCCGACCAGCCGCCGCTCACCGCCGATGCCCCATCCAGCCGCCGCTCACCGCCGATGCCCCGTCCAGCCGCCGCTCACCGCCGATGCCCCGTCCAGCCGCCGCTCACCGCCGATCCCCGTCCAGCCGCCGCTCACCGCCGATCCCCATCCAGCCGGCGCTCACCGCCGATCCCCGTCCAGCCGCCGCTCACCGCCGATCCCCGTCCAGCCGCCCACTGCGCTTTTCGCATCCGCTTTAAGGAAGCAAAGCGCCGCCGATACGTGCCCAGTGTATGGAGCGCTTTTGGACAGGTGCCAAAAGCGGACTCCATTATCTCCTATGGGCTTTCACTTGCGTAGAATGCAAGAAGAATTGACATGTCAATTCTTAAAGCGGATCCGAAAAGCGCAGTGCAGGAGAGCCCTCAAAAGCGCATCGCCGATCTCCCATGAGAACAGAGATGCCCTTTTGCCATTGAACTAAATGTTCATCACACTGACAATAATTAGATCCGTGAAACGGATCACAAAAGTGTCGTGTGAACAAGCCTTAAGCTGTCTTTTCTTTAAATAAATAACCTTAATCTTGCTAATCTTTCTGAGTATTGCAGTCCACCCAGTTCTTTTATTATTTTTGTTGCCCGCCTTTGTACCTGTTCAAGCTCTACAATGTCTTTCCTGTGAAGTGGTGCCCTGTATACAATTGTATACAACTGTATACAATATTCCATGTGTGGTCTAACCAGTGACTTGTATAATGGGAGAATAATGTTCTCATCATGTGCATCTACACTCACCGGCCACTTTATTAGGTACACCATGCTAGTAACGGGTTGGACCCCCTTTTGCCTTCAGAACTGCTTCAATTCTTCGTGGCATAGATTCAACAAGGTGCTGGAAGCATTCCTCTGAGATTTTGGTCCATATTGACATGATGGCATCACACAGTTGCCGCAGATTTGTCAGCTGCACATCCATGATGCGAATCTCCCGTTCCACCACATCCCAAAGATGCTCTATTGGATTGATATCTGGTGACTGTGGAGGCCATTTGAGTACAGTGAACTCATTGCCATGTTCAAGAAACCAGTCTGAGATGATTCCAGCTTTATGACATGGTGCATTATCCTGCTAAAAGTAGCCATCAGATGTTGGGTACATTGTGGTCATAAAGGGATGGACATGGTCAGCAACAATACTCAGGTAGGCTGTGGCATTGCAACAATGCTCAATTGGTACCAAGGGGCCCAAAGAGTGCCAAGAAAATATTCCCCACACCATGACACCACCACCACCAGCCTGAACCGTTGATACAAGGCAGGATGGATCCATGCTTTCATGTTGTTGACGCCAAATTCTGACCCTGACATCCGAATGTCGCAGCAGAAATCGAGACTCATCAGACCAGGCAACGTTTTTCCAATCTTCTACTGTCCAATTTCGATGAGCTTGGGCAAATTGGAGGCCTCAGTTTTCCTGTTCTTAGCTGAAAGGAGTGGCACCCGGTGTGGTCTTCTGCTGCTGTAGCCCATCTGCCTCAAAGTTCGGCGTACTGTGCATTCAGAGATGCTCTTCTGCCTACCTTGGTTGTAACGGGTGGCTATTTGAGTCACTGTTGCCTTTCTATCAGCTCGAACCAGTCTGCCCATTCTCCTTTGACCTCTGGCATCAACAAGGCATTTCCGCCCACAGGACTGCCGCTCACTGGATGTTTTTCTTTTTCGGACCATTCTCTGTAAACCCTAGAGATGGTTGTGTGTGAAAATCCCAGGAGATCAGCAGTTTCTGAAATACTCAGACCAGCCCTTCTGGCACCAACAACCATGCCACGTTCAAAGGCACTCAAATCACCTTTCTTCCCCATACTGATGCTCGGTTTGAACTGCAGGAGATTGTCTTGACCATGTCTACATGCCTAAATGCACTGAGTTGCCGCCATGTGATTGGCTGATTAGAAATTAAGTGTTAACGAGCAGTTGGACAGGTGTACCTAATAAAGTGGCCGGTGAGTGTATGCTCTATTTAATACACGCCATAATTCTGTTCCCCTTGGCAGGTGCTGCCTGACACTGGCTGCTACGATTAAGTTTACTGTCCACCAGGATTCCCAAGTCCTTCTCCAGTCACTTTTTCCCAGAGTTTTAACATTTAACATGTAACCATGGAATGAATTTTTCCTACCCATGTGTATAACCTTGCATTTATCTGTGTTAAACCTCATCTGCCACTTCTCTGCCCAGACCTCCAACTTATCCAGATCCCTTTGTAATAACACATTATCTTTTATTGTTTTGATTACTTTACAGAGCTTAGTATCATCTGCAAAGATCGATATTCTACTGTGCAATCCATGTGTAAGGTCATTAATGAAAATACTAAGTAGGATAGGGCCCAATACTGAACCCTTTGGCACCCCACTAATTACAGGGATCCAGTCTGAGTACGTACCGTTAATCACCACCCTTTGTTTTCTATCACTGAGCCAGTTACTTACCCATTTGCAAGCATTTTTTCACCAGTCCAAGCATTCTTATTTTACTTACCAAACTTTTATGTGGCACATTATCAAATGCTTTAGAAAAATCTAGATATTCAACATCCAATGCCTCACCCCGATCCGGTCTAGAACTAACTACCTCATAGAAGCTGGTGAGATTAGTTTGACAGGACCGATCCTTCATAAACCCATGCTGGAACGGCATTATACATTTATTTTCAGTGAGATACTCCAGAATAGCATCTCTTAGAAAACCTTCAAACATTTTACCTACAACAAAGGTTAAACTTACCGGCCTGTAGTTTCCAGTAGGGGGGTCTTCCCTCACTGAAGGTTGGTGACATCATCACATCCCCTTCCTGCTCCCTCATGAATCATCATCCTGTGTGAGCAGTAGAAGGGAGAGGATGTCACAGCTCTGTAGACCTCCTACAATAGTTAGTTCTCATGCCTGCAGAGCTGTCACATCCCTCCACAAGCTTCTTGCCACCAGAACACCTGCATTGCTGTATACAATTATACATACAGCTCCCTAATATTATGTACAGTGACATCTTGTCATTGTGTCTAACAGAGTGTATTATATGTTTGTCATATGGGTGGGGAACGTGAATCTTGCTTTGCCCAGATGATTCACATCAGAGCTGTCTCTGTCCCATTTTCACTTTCATTATCACACAGCTCATGGGCAGTAAGCACAGAGAGCACAGGACAGCCAATCACAGCACAGGGGGCATGTCCCGCATGGGGGAGTGTCCCATCAAGGGGGTTGAACTAAATATCAGGCAACCAGTACAGGGGACAAGTTGCGGCCAGGTGGTGAGTCCTGACCAGGGCTGAACTACATATCAGGCAGCTTATATCTGCTATACTACATGATTGAGGCAATACAAACCAAGTGCACAAGTGCTTATTTTTTCTGTCCCCATCATTACAGATATGATCTTTGCAGTGAGAAAAACCCCTTTAAGATAAATGATAGTTGTAACTATAGCACAAAATTGTACAAAACAGATTATCCAGCTTAGCTCACACGTTGGGAAAGTGTTAAAGGGAGGCACGTAAACACCAAGAGCCCTCTCAGGTGTATCAACCAAATAGTAAACAAACATGAAAACAGCATCCCATACTTTATGACATAGCGAACCATGAATTGGCAAGCCAGTATTAAAAAATATAATACCTTTATTAAAAAATATTTAAAATCCTTTAAGAATTCGAAACATGCAGTGAACAATCACCAACTGTACTCATCCGTGTGCAGCCGGGCACATACTCAGGAAGGAACGACGCGTTTCGGTGCAAAGCACCTTATTCCTGATCTAGCTGTCAGTATCCGGCTAAGGTTTAAATAGAAACCGGGCGTTGCCCTACACATACCATTGAAATTAACCCTTAAAATACTAAACAGAAATCAACATCTATTTAATTAAACGTAATATATAAAACAATTTATGTATCAATAGATACATTAGTCTAGCACATTTAAAGTCACTATAATCTGTTAAATAAAACTGCTATCAGACCTTAAATGAAAGAATTAAAAAATGGTATAATATATCATACTTTACGTTCAGACCATGCGGTTGTCTGGTCTTGAGTGTAAAGATCCATTTGGCCTCACAATTGAGTAATTTCGCTCGCAAATTGCCTCCTCTATTAGAGGGAAAGAATCTTTCAACTCCTATACACATAAAGACTTCAAATCACCCCCATGATTCTCTATAAAGTGTTTGGACACAGCAGACATATTAGTCAGCCACACTGCTTTCCTAGCATCAGATATGTGATGTCTGATCCTCGTTTTGAAAGATGTGGAGGTGCAACCTACATATTGTACTTGCCAAAGTACAAGAGATCATGTAAACCACATTTTTTGTGTTGCAATTAATATATTGTTGTATTTTGTAACACTTCTTGGTGGCATAAGAAACAAATGTGTCATTCACCTCTATATAGTTGCAAGTCAAACACACAATGTGACCACATCGAAAGGATCCCTTGGTAATAAGCCATGTTTTATGTGAACGATTTTCTACACTTACAAAAAGACTGGGAGAAATAATAATGGGGTCTTTTTTCGCTTCGCTACAAATCTAACACCTTTATGCATGATGTTGGCCATATTTTGATGCGCATACAAAATCGGGAGATTTTTTTTTATGATTGGTGCTCGGCAGCGCTTATGTGTGGAGCTGTAACTTCGGTCAGGGCCAGTACATGTCCTTTACGGCCCACTGGGGAATGGTGCTTCCTGCCCAGGCACATCAACACATGGACCGGAGCGCCGCTTCCCCTCCTCCACGTGTCAAACTCACCTACGCCAATGTCCGCCTCCCTCCTCCCCACCACCACCATCTCAGCCCCACAAGTGCTGCTCCATCATCCACATGGTAGGCACAGGGGTGCATGCAGTTCCCTGCCTTGCCCGGCGAACGAAGTCCACAGGGGTAACTGCCCGCGTCATACAGCAAGAAATCAAGTTGGGCCTTATCTGCCCCAACTGAAAAATCGGACCATGGTGACGGACAATGGGAGAACATTGGGGTCCGCGCTGCACCGATGAGGGATGGTCCATGCACCCTGCCATGGTGCACGTGTTCAATCTGAATTTTGAAAAGGTTCCTGAAGTCTTTTCCACCGTCTTCAGAAATTCTGAAAAAGGCCAGGAAACTGTGCATGCAAATTCATCCATTCCTACAAAGCCAGGAACACCCCCCTCGAATTGGGAGCGGCAGAACGGCCTCCCCCCAAACACACTCTGATATGCGATGTTTCCACCTGTTGGAATTCCAGCCTGCACATGTTTGGACCGACTGTAATGAACAGAGAAAGGCCATTAACGATTTTTTGATGATCCAGGGGGGACAGGAGTACTCCCCCCTGTGTAACTTTGATTTTCAGCCAGTGGCAGCTCATGCGTGACACCTGCCGTTTGCTGAGGCCATTCGAGGAGGCGACATTAATTTGTCAGTCGCCAGGACTAAGGGATGAATAACTTTATTCCACTGCTTCATGGCCTGGAACAGATGCTGTAAAATCTGTCTGGGTAGGGACTGGAGACGTAGCGACTACATCTCGCGGCCACATGAGTCCGGTGGGGACTGAACTGGAGGAGGAAGGAGGAGGACATTGGAGCAGAAGCATTGTCTGGTTTAAATGATGGGATTTTCTACCCAGGTTTACAAGAAGGAGGAGCAGGAGCAGCTGGAGAGGTAGATGGAGATTAGGGAAGAAAGAGGGAGAAAGACCCGCAAGCACCATGGCAGTATACAGTGGAGATGGAGGGAGTGAGTCCCTCGGAGTCACTTGTGCAGATGGGCCCGCAGCATGCTGAAATTTTCTTGCTAGTGGGCAGCCGAATAGTCACCATCCGGCAGAGGGATGACTTTTTGGCTCTCCACCCTATTGGGAACCCTCGCTACCGGTCCAAAATGGGAGCCTTTTTCCCAGCTGCTGAGAGGGAGGACAAACTCAAATACTATAGGGAAATCCTCCGTAGTCAGTTGGCCCCTGCCTATGTGCGGGATCGTCCCTCCTCTGACAGGTCTGACCGGGGGGTTCCTCAGCGCTCACCTACTACTGCCGCGGCTTCTGTGGGAAGATGGGAGGGGGGCCGGGGTAGGAGCAGTACCAGCTCCATCAGCAGCAACCTAAGTCTGGAGTCACTGATGACCTTTCCTTCACCCCGCCAGTAAGGAGGGCAGTCGCCAGCAGCAGCAGGACCTTGAGCAGTACCCGAACTAACAGGTGGTTGGCCTACTTAACAGCAAATCTGCCACCCCAGTTAGAAAGATCCCTGGACTACTGGGCAGCCAAACTGGATGTGTGGCCGCAACTTGCCGAGTTTGCAGTGGAGAAGCTGTCCTGCCCGGCCAGTAGTGTGGCATCAGAGCGGGTGTTCAGTGCGGCGGGGGCCATCGTTACCTCATGGAGAACCCGCTTGTCCACGGGAAATGTGGAACGACTGACCTTTGTCAAGATGAATCAAGTGTGGATCGGCCAGGATTTCCACCCACCAATGCCTTAGGCGTCAGAGTACATCAGCCATGACGCCTCACCAAAACTTTGAGAAATGAGTCTGGATTCAAACTACCTGCCTCAGCCACTATTCTGATGCCGCCACCCGTCTGATGCCACACATCTGCTGCCAGTTTCTCCATCTGCCTACCACCATCTTTACCAGGGACTGGTATTGCCACCCACCTCCACACTCTGTTATTGTGCCACTCTATGACCTCATGCTACTGCGTTGCTGGTGCCGTGACATCCACACTGTCATTGTGCCACTCTCTGACCTCATGCTGCCGCTGCTGTTGTTGCTGCTGCGGTCACCTCCACACCCTGTCATTGTGCCACTCTCTGACCTCATGCTGTTGCTCCTGCCGCCCACCTCCACTCTCTGTCTTTTGTGCCACTCTGTGGCCTACTCCTGTTTGTCCCACTTCCACACTGTGTCTTTGTGCCACTGTCTGACCTCATGCTGTTGCTGGGGGCTGCTGCCGTGACCTCCACTCTCTGTCATTGTGCCACTGTCTGACCTCATCTGCTGCTGTGGCTGCTCCCAAATGACCTACACACTGTGTCATTGTGCCACTCTGTGGCGTACTCCTGTTTTTTGCCACCTCCAGAATGTCATTGTGCCACTGTCTGACCTCATGCTGCTGCTGTGGCTCTGCCGTGACCTCCACACTCGTCATTGTCCCACTGTCTGACCTTATGCTTGCTGCTGTGGCTGCTGCCGTGCCCCAGAAACTCTGTCATTGTGCCACTGTCTGACCTCATGCTGCTGCTGTGGCTGCTACCATGACCTACACACTGTGTCATTGTGCCACTCTGTGGCCTACTCCTGTTTTTGCCACCTCCAGAATGTCATTGTGCCACTGTCTGACCTCATGCTGCTGCTGTGGCTGCTGCCGTGACCTCCACACTCTGTCATTGTGCCACTGTCTGACCTTATGCTGCTGCTGTGGCTGCTGCCGTGACCTACACACTCTGTCATTGTGCCACTCTGTAGCCTACTAATGTTTTTGCCACCTCCACAATGTCATTGTCCACCCGTCTGACCTAAAGTGCTCCATGACCTACCAAAAACCTGTCATTGGCCACTTGTGGCCCCACTCCGGGGGTTTTCCACCTCCAAAAATTTTCTTTTTGCCCTGGGCTGCCTCATGCCCGTTGGCTGCCGCCGGCACCTCCCCACCGTCAATGATGTTGCCCAACCCAAGGGGCCCCCCCGCTTGTTTTTTTTCCAAACGGGGCGCTGATGAATTTATCAGGCTAAAATTCCCCCTTCAGTTTTTTGGTTTAGTTTCCCCGGCCCCCTTTTAAATGGTCAGGGAATTTTTTTTAAATGAAGCAATTCAAGGGGCAACAGAGGCATAAAACGGTCCAAAAGCGTGTCATACTAAAACACAACATTGTATGAAGAACCAAACCAAACTCCCTCTGCTTTTTTAAAACCCTGGAAAAGCGTTCTACAGCACCCTTCAAAAGGGTCCGTGGGACCCGGAATAGTTTTTTTTTAAGCGATTTTTTCCCAAGGTTTAATTCGGAAACCCAAACTAATTTTTTTCGGAAAAATTTGGCGGGAAATGGGGGGAATCGAAATTTTGAGAAATTCGCCCATCTCTATTAATATCCAAAAAATTGATGGTTTAGGAGGGGACTGATTTTAAATTTTTAAATTAATTTGGTTTTCCCTTTATGTAAAGTTTAAAAAAACTGGGGAATCCTTAGAGGGGCCCTCCCATATCGGGGGAGGTCGTCTTATAAAAGGCCCCTTACCACCTGATAAAGGGAAAACAAAAAAATTTTTATCTGTAAATAAAAATCCCTCCTCCCATGTGCCCATATAAACATTTGCTAGGGAGGGGGACTTCAGTTCTAGAAATGTTATAGGACTGTACCTGTTTTACATCATGTCAAAAAAACTGTAGATTTTCTTTTTATAGGAAGATCATCAAAAATGGTTTTCGATTCTTTTTCGTGTAAAGAAATTATTTTTCACCGTAATAAGTCTAGCAAATCTGTTTACATAAAAAAGGGTTCTGTACACATTTCCCTGGGAAATTGTTTGGTGCAAAGTTTAATTTTTTTAGGTAAATTGTTCTTTTGTAAACAAAAATTTTCTTAAAATTTTTTTAATATCGGGCTCTGCGGGGTTCCCATTTGGAGGAACGATTTTTTTGTTGGGGGGGGGGCCCTTCGGGGCCATAAAATGGTATAAAGTTGGGTTAAAACAGGGGGGGGGGGGGGTCTCAGACTGTAAATAACCACCATCAGTGACCATATAAAATTGGGAGATTTCCAGATAACAGGTGCTTTGGGAAATAGTTTTACTTTTAAATTTTGGGCCTCACAGGTTGGGGTTGAAGAGGGGGTTTTCATTTTCCCCTTTTCTTCTCTATTGGGTCCAGACCCCCCATGATGATTCCTCCCTCCAAACCAACCCTCCTGTGAATTTACAACACAAACATTTAGAACCCCGGGGGGGTTTTTTTTAAAAAAATTTTCCCCAAATGAGTGCCCCCTCCGGCCAAATAACCCCCCCCCCCTTTTAAGGCCCAAATGGGAAGGGAAATTTCCCCCCTGGTAATTATGGGGCCTTTCCCCCAATTTGGGATGTAGGGTACAACGGGGCCCCCGGGCGGTGCTAGGGAGCCCTTTCTACCCACCGGGAAGTAGCTAGGTTTTCTTGAGGAGATGTAGGCAGCTTTTGGGGGCCCCCCCAGTAGCTTTTGGGTTCCTATGTTTGGTAGAATTGGGGGGGCCCCCTTTTGCTTAGGCCACCCCCTTTGGGGAATAGGGCCCCCCTTAAATTTGTGCCCCTTTTTAGGCAGAAAAATCCCCCCCCCCGTAGTTTTGGGGCCCCCTTAAATGCAGAATGGTTTCCCCCCTCCCTGAAATTAGAGCCCCCCTTGTAGAAGAAAAAGTCCTTTCCCCCCTTTTGATTAAAAGCCCCCTTTTTAGGAAAAAAGCCCCCCCCCCTTTGATTTGCCCCCCGTTGGCAGAATAAATCCCCCCCCCGTAGGGGAGAATAGTTTCCCCCCTGTAATTAGAGCCCCCCTTGGGAGGCAGAAAAGTTTCCCCCCCCCGTAGATTAGGGCCCCCTTGTAGGGGGAAAAGTTCCCCCCCTGTAAGAGGGGGCCCCCCTTTTAGGGAGAATTTGTTCCCCCCCCTGGGGATTTAGGCCCCCCCTTGTAGGCAAATTTGTTCCCCCCCCCTGGGAGATTAGGGCCCCCTTGTAGGGGGAATTTGTTCCCCCCCCGTAAAAAAGGGCCCCCCTTTTAGGGAGAATAGTCCCCCCCCCTGTTAGAATTTGGCCCCCTTGGAAAGGGAGAAAAAAGTTCCCCCCCCCCCCCCGTTATTAGGGCCCCCTTGTAGGCAGAATAGTCCCCCCTGTTTGATTAGGGCCCCCTTTTTAGGAGAATAGTTTCCCCCCCCCCTTTTTTTAGGGCCCCCCCTTTTAGGGGGAAAATTAAATCCCCCCTGTAGATTAGGGCCCCCTTGTACGAATAGTCCCCCTGAAAATTAGGGCCCCCCCCTATTTGAATGTTCCCCCCCCCCGTAGATTAGGGGCCCCCCCTAGGCAAATAGTCCCCCCCCGTAGGGAGAAAAGTTCCCCCCCTTGTGATTAGGGCCCCCCTTTTAGGGAGAAAAGTTCCCCCCCTGTTGATTGGGGCCCCCTTTTAGGCGAATAGTCCCCCCCCCTTTTAAGATTAAAGGGGCCCCCTGAGGGGAGAATAATCCCCCTTTAGAAATTGAGACCGCCTGTAGGGCATAGTTTTTTTTCCCACCCCCCCCAACATTAGGGGGTTTCCCCATAGGGTTTTTTCTCCCCCCCCTTTTGGGCCCCCTTGGGAGGCATAGTTTTCCCCCCCCCTTTTAGACCCCCTGTAGGGATAGTTTAACCCCCCCCTTTTAAAAAACCCCCGTAGGTTTAGGGCTCTCCCCCTTTCCCTTTTTAAACCCCCCTTTAGGTATTTTTCCCCCCCCCCACCGCCTTCCTTTAAGGGCCCCCCCTGTTTGTTTTCTCCCCCCCCCACCCCCCTTCTTTAAATGCCCCCCCTGTTTAAATTTTCACCCCCCACCCCCTTCCTTTTGAGCCCCCCTGGGGAGGGATTCTCCCCCCCTCCCCTTCCTTTTGAGCCCCCCTGTAGGTATTCCCCCAAAAACCCCCCACACCCTTCCCTTTTAACCCCCCGGGTATTCCCCCCCCCCCCTTCCTTAAGAGCCCCCATGTAGGTTTAAAATTTAAACCCCCCCACCCCCTTCCTTTAGAGGAAACCCCGTTGGTATTCCCCCCCCCTTCCCTTTGACCCCCCTGTAAAGGGCTTCTCCCCACCCCCACCCCCTTTTTCCCTTTTGAGCCCCCTGTAGGTATTCCCCCCCAAACCCCCTTTCCTTTAGAGGCCCCCCTGTAGGTATTGTCCCCCCCCCCCTTTTCCCTTTTGAGCCCCCCCCGTTGGTTTTTATCCCCCCCACCCCTTCCTTTTTTTGCCCCCCTGTAGGTATTCTCCCCCCCCCCCTTCCTTTTGAGCCCCCCCGGGGAGGTAACCACCCCCCCACCCCCTTCCCCTTTTGAGCCCCCCAAAGTAGGTAATCTCACCCCCCAAAACCCCCCCCCTTTAGGGGCCCCCCCCGTAGGGAATTTCCCCCCCCCCCAACCCCTTCCCTTTGAGCCCCCTGTAGGTAATTTTCCCCCCCCAACCCCCCTTTCCCTTTTTAGCTCCCCTGTAAATTTTTCACCCCCCCCACCCCCTTCCCTTTTTTTTTTTGACCCCCCCGTAGGTTTTTTTTCCCCCTCCCCAAACCCCCCCCTTTTTGACCCCCCCGTAAAGGGGAATCTCATCCCCCCCCCCCCCCCTACCTTTTGTGCCCCCTTTAGGTATTCCCCCCCCCCCCTTCCTTTAGACCCCCCTGTAGGTATTCTTCCCCCCCCCCCCTTCCTTTTGTGCCCCCCTGTTGGTTTTCCCCCCCCCCCCTTCCTTTTAGAGCCCCCCCCCCCCCCCGTAAGGAAATTCCCCCCCCCCCATTCCTTTTTTGCCCCCCTTTGGTTTTCTCCGCCACCCCCCTTCCTTTTTAACCCCCTGTAGGTATTATTCCCCCCCCCCCCTTTCCTTTTGGCCCCCTGTAGGTTTTTCACCCCCCCCACCCCCGTTGCTCATTACTTAAACCCGGCCCGGGGGCTCCCCCCAAAGTTCCCCGTCCCCCTCCCCCGGGCCCCCCGCCTCGGGTTTAAGGGTTGGGGGCCCAGGGCAGGGAAGCTCGGGGGAGGGGGGGGGCGGGGTGAGTCCCGCGGAGGCCCCCCGCTTGACATTTTACGGCAGGGGAGGGAGCCACCAAGCTCCCCGGGTCCACCCCCTTCCCTCTTAAAAATTTCTTTTCGGTCGCAACCCGGGCTCATACAAAATTTAAAAAATTCCCTTTTTGAAGCAAGGGGGCGGAGCCCGCCCGGGAAACGGCCCCCCCCGGCTTCACAACCGGGGGCCCCCCCGCTCTGCACCCCCCGGGAGTTTTAAATTTTGTGTTCCTAACCCGGGGGGCCCAATGCGGCCCTCCAAGGGGGGCAAGGTGGGGAGCAGCCAATGGGGGCCCCGTGCAACTGCTAGCCCCTGTAAATTTACGCCCCGTCATGACCCGACATTTCTCACCCAAACAACCCAAATCAGAAATTTTAATTTTCCCGAATTGGTTTTTAAAAAAGAAGCGGTGGTTGGGGGGGGGAGGGAGGGGGGAAGGCAGGAAGACACAGGGGCCGCCCCGCCCTTTCCCTTTACAGGTTTTTCAAATTTTGATGGAAGGGCTAATAAGATTATATAGGTTTGGGTTTGGCCCCCCCGGTGGGTTTATAACCCGCATAAAAAACCCCAAGGGTTTTTCTCCCCACAGGGCCTTTTTGATGCGTTTGGTTTGTGTGTTTTTTTTGCAGAAAAGGCCCCGGTTGATTAATTTCTTTTAAAATTGGCTGTGCAAAAAAAAACGTATTTTACCAGCGATTTTTGTGCCCGCAATGTACAGCTTTAATTGTTGTGGGCCCACCTCAAAAAAACACAAATTTAAAAAACACCCTCAAAAAAAAGCACTGTGTGGAAAAAACCCAGTTGGGGGTTTTGCGGGAAAACCACCTGGGCCCCAAAAGGTTTCCACCCTAGACCCAAAAGGGCCCATATGATACCTATAACACATCACAAAAAGAAACCCCATTGATATGACACCTAAAAAGACATCACAAAACAAAACAGTTTTCCCTATAGTCCCGTTTCCTCCCCCTTATAGATGACAGCCTTTCCCTAAAAGTTTTGATAACCCCCTTTGATAGACGCTCCTATATCTGATAAAATCCCAATTTTATGATAGAGAGTAATTAGTCCCGATTAAACCCCCTTTGATTTGGGCACTCCATTTATCCTAAAAACCTCCAAAAAATATTTATGACAGCTCCAATAGTCTGATACCTCCCCTTATATGACAAAACACACTCCCCTAATATTGTTTTACCCCCCTATTATTTGATAGGGGGAGCTCCCAAAAATTCTATACCTCCAAAAATATTGAAAAAGGGGAACAGCCCAGAACGGAAACCTCCTTTTTTATGATAGACAAACCCTAAATCTTTATACCCCCAATTATATGATAGCCGCTCCATATAGTCTGAAACTCCCTTTAAGACAGTGACACAACAGCTCCATATAGTTGATACCTCCTATTATTGTAGGCCCGCTCCCTAAGTCTGGGTTTCCTTTCCCATTATATTATAACAGCCCATATAGTTGATACCTTTCCCCTTATATGATAGGGGGCCCCCCCCAAAAAGTCTTTATTTCCTCCAATTAAAATTTTATAGACCGCTCCATATAGTTTTGATACCCCCCCAATTTATGACAGTGACACACAGCTCCAAAATTTGTCTGATTCCACCAAATTTTATGAAAAGGCACTCCATATAGTCTGATACCTTCTATTATAGGGTTTGCAGTTTCCCTTATATCTAATACCTCCCATTATATGAAGTAACAACAGCTCCCTATAGTCCCGGCATAAACATGTTCCCCCTTCCCTTAAACCCAAACTTCCCAAACCATTCCTAACACCCAACCCCACCCGGGTTTTCCCCGCCTCCCTTCCCCACCTCAAAGTTTCACCTGCCTCCAGCCCCCCCTCACTTTCACCGGGCCACACCCCCTCACGTTTCAACCCCCTCCATTTCCCCCCTCAAGTTTTCCCCCGCCTCCCGTCCCCACTCAAAAGTTCCCCCCGCCTCCGTCCCCCCTCAAATTCCCCCGGCCTCCCGCCCCACTCCCCATTTCCCCTGGGCCCCCCACTGCCCCAAATCACATTTCACCTGCCTCCACTCCCCCCTTTAGCCACCGCCTCCACTCCCACTCACGTTCCACCCCGCCTCCAAACCCCCCCTCACGTTTCCCCCCGCCCCAGCCCCCCCTCAAAGTTTCCCTTTCCTCCACTCCCCACTCACATTTCCCCTGCCTTCCCCTCCCCACTTCCAAAGTTTTTTCCCCGGGCCCCCACTTCCCCCAACCCCGTTTTTCCCCGCCTCCACTTCCACTCAGTTTCCCCTGCCTCCACCCCCACTCACGTTTTCCCCCGCCTCCAGCCCCCCCTTACTTTTCCCCTGCCTCCACTCCCCCTCACGTTTCCCCCTGGGCCCCCATCACCATCCCCCCACGTTTCCCCTGCCCCCCACCCCCCACTCACTTTTTCCCTGCCTCCACCCCACGTTTTTCCCCCGCCTTTCCCCCCTCCAATCCCCGTTTCCCCCCCCCTCCCCCTCCCCTCAAAGTTTCCCTGCCCCTTTACCCCCCCTTTACGTTTTCCCCTGCCCCAAAGCCCACCCACATTTCACCTGCCTCCCCTGCCCCCCTATGTTTTTACCTGCCCCACTTTTTCCCCCTCACTTTTCACCTGCCCCAGCCCCCACTAAAGTTTCACCTCCTTTCCCCTCCCCACTCACGTTTCCCCTGCCTCCACCCCCCACACACGTTTCACTTGCCTCCAATTTCCCCACTCCGTTTTTAAACCCCCTCCCCTCCCCTCCCGTTTTACCGCCCCCTCCCCCTTTTCACGTTTAAACCTGCCTTCAGCCAC
This sequence comes from Phyllomedusa bahiana, assembly GCA_025379985.1. Classification (NCBI taxonomy): domain Eukaryota; kingdom Metazoa; phylum Chordata; class Amphibia; order Anura; family Hylidae; genus Phyllomedusa; species Phyllomedusa bahiana. The sequence continues at coordinate 66,360 of JAODAL010013572.1, forward strand.
CCCCCCCTTTTCCCCTTCCCCCCAATAAAATTACCCCCTTCCTGAAGGGGTGGGGGCCCCGGTCTTCTGCTCTTCGGCGCCGTTTGGCACTGCTGAGGGGTTGGGGGGGGCTGGGTGCTCCTCTCTTTTCCCCAGCTTCCCCCTCTTCTGGCGGGGGGCGTTCTGTTAGGGAGAGGGGGAGAAGGGGGGCCCCAGCCCCCCCCCTTCCCCCTCCCCACTGCGCCACTGAGGAAAGGGAGATCAGCCAACTTGCTGATGCCCGCCCTCGTCATTACAAAAAAGCGCCGGGAAAAGGGGGAAGCAGTATGTCCCTACCGGGCTCCCCTTGTCCGCTGCCCCGGGGCCCCCAAAAAAAAAAACAGGGAAAACCCGCCCCGCCCCCCAAAAGATGTCACTAGCGGGCGGCAACCTCCGAACCCCCCCCCCCCCCACACTTTCCCCACCAACCGGGGAGGGGGGGGGGGGGGGGTGTTGGGGGGGAAAATGGAAAAAAAAATTACAAAAAAAAATAAACTCCTGCTGCCCCCGCCGCCCCCTAACAGGCGCCCCGCCCTAGGCAAGTGCCTATGGGTCCCCAGGGGAAATACGGCCCTTTTTATATGGGTGGGGGGAGCAAGTGTAAATATTTTTGTTATTTTGGGTGGGGAACGTGAAACTTGCTTTGCCCAGATTTTATTCACATCAGAGCTGTCTCGTCCCCCTTTTCACTTTCCTTTTTCCCCCGCTCAGGGGCATTTAAACACAGAGGCACAGGACAAAACCAAACACAAACACCGGGGGATGTCCCGCATGGGGGAGTGTCCCCTTTAAGGGGGGGAAAAATAAAAAAACGGCAACCAAAACCACGCACAAAGGGGGCAAGGTTTGGGGCCCGGGGGTGGGGTCCTGAAACCCGGGCAGAACTAAATTCCCCGGGACTTATAAACGCTAAACTAAATGATTTGGTAATTCAAATTAAATTGCAAAAGTGCTTATTTTTTCTGTCCCCATCATTACAGATATGATCTTTGTAGCGAGAAAAACCCCTTTAAGATAAATGATAGTTGTAACTATAGCAGAAAATTATGAGAAAATGTTATTGGCTTAAAGGGTCATCAAATACCATAGGTGTAAGCCTACTATGTTTAAAAATTGATTGTTAGACTCCTATGTATCCTACGTATGATCTATGGGATCTTACAAAGAGCTCTTTGTGACAAAGTTTGCAACCCTTGCATTTTAAAGAGAATCTGTCAATTTTCCTGACATGTCTAAATTATATTAAATAACAATTCTACAGCATCTTTTTTAATAACCCTGTGTTATTGTAATCGTCTGCTGTTCCTACTAGAAATATATGAATATATTGACTACTGATGTTACCATTGTTACCCGACACTATTCAATCGTTCCTGACAGTGTCAGTGTTCCTGTCATGAGCAGCGCCGCAGCCCGTGGTCCGGGTGCACTCGTGTCTCCGCGATTCCCGTTGCGCCCAGGGCTGGTGGTGCCGCAGTCCGCGGGCGCACCCACTTCCTCAGGCGCACTCACTCACCTAACCGCGCTCCTGCTTCTTCGCAGCTGTCTGCCGGTCAGTGTGCGCGTCCCTGATCCTTAGGGCACGCACGCCGGCTCTGTCAGATTAAAGTGCCAGCGCACCGGTAATTGGGTATGCTGGCCGCTGACCCTATATAAGGGCTCCACCTCTTCCTTTACTCTGCCGATTCCACAGTGCCTGTACCTATGAGAGAAAGCCTTCTATTATTCCGTGTTGCCTATCCTGAGTACCAGTTCCGTTTGCGTTTGTCTTACAACCACGAACCTCCGCTGCCTGTCCTGACCTTCTGGTCCGATCCCGACTACGAGTTTGCCTGCCGTTTCTGTACCGCGTTGCGCCTTGGCCGCGTCCGCAAGCAGGTCACATCAGGGATAGCGATCTGGTGGAATCCCGCAGCGGCAAGCCCATTCCGCCTTGCGGCGGGCTCTGGTGAAAACCGGGACCCACTTAGATTCCGCTTCCTGGTGTGTCTGGTACCACCGCTTTCGGCGGTCCAGTGGATACACTATCCCAGCCCGCTACAGTTCCCAGTATGTATATAGTGACTGGACATGCGCATACAATGATAATCATATGATGATGCAGTTACATTGATTTTGTTTTCCTGCAAAGAAATAATTAATATTTTCCATACACAGTAGATTAATAACTGATTTTAACCCCTTCCTGACAGGGCATTTTTTATTTGCCATTTTTCCTCCCAGAAGCTAAAAATTTTTTTTTCTTTTCCTATATTCATAGCCATATGAGGTTGTCTTTTTGTGAGTTAAGTTGTTATTTTTAATGGTACCAGTTACTGAAGAAATCACAGCATATAACCAATTCTCTTATATGAAAGCCTTAGATCCACGTAATCATCACATCACAACTCCCTTTTAAACATAACTTTTAATACATACATTTAAAATATAATCCTTTAACCTCTAGTAAGTACCAAGGGGAACATATAGAGAGGGATAAAATACTAATTAATCACCAGGCCATCACAAAGGAAGAAAATACACTTCAAGATAATATATAGTTGTATAGGGACTTACGGTTCTGAAGATCCCGATCTTGTCCAGAGATGTGATTCTGAAGATCCCGATCTTGTCCAGAAATGTCTATTTTGAATGATAAACACAGTATAGGCTAGACATTCTATAGAAAGACCCTACAATAAACACCTATTAAGGCAGAGTAATCGCCCCAGAAGGGGCGGCCCCACCTATCGGTGAACCCTATCCTGCCTGGTGAGACAGCTGCTGGCCAACAAAAATAATGCTGAAAACACTATATGCATGAATGTAAACTCATTACTTAAGCACATACATGTGCCCAGTTCATAGTCACATATTCAATGTATATTTATAAATACACACCCATGTATACCTGTGAAAGGCAGGCACCCACTCATATGCGCAATCACTACATATAGGCATGCAGACATGCACCCTGACTATATACATGTTCATGCTTACATACATACACACAGTGTCATACTGGAAAGCCTATGGCCTACCAGAGGAGTTGATTCTAGGAGCCACCCCAAAGCTACTGTGCTTCGCCTCCCTGGCTCTGCGACTAGGCTTTGATGGACCCACTTTGGAGCCTGTGAAAACCCCCAGTGGGTCTGAGCTCCATTTTAGCATCAGTGGCGGGTTTGGGTGACACTTCGGTGAGCAGGCCTGGACCCAACACATCTTCTTAACTGTACGTGAGTCCTCAGGGCACATTCAGTTGAGAACTATTGCTGAACAGAGAGACAATAGTTATAAGCTCTCTGCACTGCAAACTGAATATTCATTCGCCGCTGTAACTCCTAGGCCAAAAGCCCAGGGCTGAGGCTTCAGACCTTGGAGATGCCAGGAGCAATGTCCCGGTGTAGGCTGTATGATGACATCACGCCGCTCATGCCACATACTAGCTACTGGAGCAAGCTCCTCAGTGAGGGACTAAGAGTTGAGTATTGCTTTTTTATTTTTTCTAATCAGCCAGAAGGGGCATATATACCTCCATGGGGCAGTATACCTCCATGGGTTATTTATACCTTCAGGGAGCTGTATACTTACAGGGGAAATATATAACTCCAGGGGGCATATATACACACAGGTGGCTGTGTACCTACAGGGGACATATTTACCTACTGGGGGCATATATACCTATAGGGGGTTGAATACTACTGGGGGCTATAAACCTAGCTGTCTACAGGGAGATATATATCTACAGGTGACTGTATACTTACCTATCTACAGGGGGCAATATACCTGCAGGGAGCTGCATATATACCTACAGTGGGCTCTACATCCACAGGGGGCTATATACTTATCTATCTACCTATAAAGGGAGTGCTGGAAAAGTAAGAAGTATAAGATGTTTGTATGGTAAATTCTGCAGGGATTCTTGTGGCTGGTGTAAATCATCATGGCAGTCTGAGTTGGATGGAAAGCAAAAGGGAAAAAGAACGACTCATGAAATGAGAGAAAGACTCAAAGAAGTTGTCTCCTGTGAGTCCATGGATGTCAAGGGTTATTTTGCTTCTGTGCTGAATCAATGCTGTAGTCACTGTCATGGGATGATGGCCTCAGCTGGTGTCTAACCACTATGTGGTCTCTATATAGTGGTGTTTTAGGTTATATTGACACTTGTATAGTGGCAGTGTATAGTGGCAGTGTACACCTGTCCCTGATTGTAAAAGTGAGTGTACACTTGTACCTGACCCTGTGATTAGGGGCTTTACTTTTACTTTCTTGCTTGTGTTTATAGTGTTGTTTACTTTAGAAAGTGGCGAGGTGCGTGACCAACGGAAAAACAGAGGGTTGGGGGATTTAATTGGTATGAGGGAGCTAATGAGGGTTGGGAGGGAGATATTGTGATGTGTTTGGACCTGATGGAAGGGGCCGGATACTGTTTTTTGGGGAAAAGGGGGGTGGGGTGTGGTCTGTAAAAGGGGGGTGGAAAACCTTGGCAGCAAAAGTTCTAGCTACGCTGCTGCCCAAATCTGATTTTGCCTAAGGGGTACCTGGAGCACAAACAGGGGATGCAGGAGGGTAGTACAGTAAGAGATTTATGAGCAGGCAACAGTGGGCCCAACTTCCACTTTCTGCTCCTTACAGGCCACTGGTGAGGTTATTGGCTGGCTAAATTGTGGTGCAAGTTATAGCAAGGGCATGGATGGCATGGATGTCCAAGAGGCCTAAAAATTAACAGGTAATATTTTCATGCACAGTATGAGGGTGGGCCCTCATCCTGGGTAGCCCTAGACACCCCAGTCCGACACTACCTGCAACCTGTATGGTACAAACGGAGACTTATGAGGCGTGGCTGACATTCAACACTGTGTCACTCCCCATGATAACCAAGTGCCAGCATGCCACAGATACATGAGACACAGAACGTTAGGTAAAATCTTTTAAAAAAAGGGCACAGACAGCAAAACAAATGTAAAAACCCTTCCCTGCACTATCCAAAACAAAAATTTTGTTTTTTTTTGCTGGAATTACATTTAATAAATATACCTGTTCAACTTAAGAACAAACCTACAGTCCCTATCCTGTTTGTAACCCGGGGACTGCCTGTATATGCAATCTCCTCCCATGATACATTTTATATAAATAAAAATATACAAAAAGCTATAAAACAAAGTTCTAAGTATGAAACCACTAGAGTAGGTAGGTATAGAGGCCCTCCAGTCTGTAGGTAGATATAGATGCCCCCCAGTAGGTAGATCGATATATAGGCCCCTGGTATCTAGCTTTGTAGTTCCCCTTGTAGGTAGTTATATAGACCCCCTATATGTTGGTATATAGCAACTTGTAGGTAGTTATGTAAAGCCATGTAGGTAGATATAAATGCCCTCTGATTGTTAAAAAAAAAAGAAGAAAAAAAATATATACTCACTTCTTCCCCAGCTGAACAGGTGGCGCTGGGGGCTTGTGATGTCATCACCCCGCTACGCAAGTAGACTACTCCCTTTGTTTCTTAGACCTAGGCTTTTGGTCTAAGAGATGGAGTGGGAGCTGAAGGCATGAAAACCATGGTAAACTATGGTGGAACAGTCCATAGCTTTTAATAGCATGCGTGTCCCATGGACACGCATACTGTTAAAAACATGCTTGGTGCCAGGGGCGTTGCTAGGGTCCTAAAACATCCGGGGGTCGGGCCCTTTGTGTTTTTCTGGGTAGGGCGGGAGTCACACGACATTTTTAAATGCCTCATTGTGAACTGCGGATGTTTTTTTACAGAGAAAAAACCTTGTGTTCCTGTCATTTAATTTTCTGCACATTCCACACAGATCCCGTCCATCTCCTCAGCAGTCACTGTACAGTAAAATCACCAATGAAAAATTTTACTTTTTCAGAACTTTTCACCTTCATATGATAATACCCCTAAACAGTCACCAAAACATACAACTACACGGAGCAAATATACCGGACGGGGTGATTGTTTACTAAAACCCTCCTACAAACCAAGACCCCAAACTATTACTACTTAAGGCTCAAATAATCCTGCCAGACCCTGCCCAAAAACGCGGACCCCACATGTGACCATCAGCTGTACACAGGCTCTGTTTTACTTTATACCACCGCCATACAGTGACCAGATAGTGGGAGACACCAGTGTACACAGACGCTGAGGACTGTATATTACCCCATACAGTGACCAGATAGTGGTAGTTTACTAGTTGTATGTAGACTCTGCAGAAATATAAGTGATTACACTGCAGTTACGTTTATTTAACTCACCGGAGAGGGTCTTTTTGATCAGCGTCGTTCCCCTTTCCCTTTTCTTCTCCATCCCGGTTCACACCCTCATGCTGATTGCTCCCGGCCAATACTTGCCCCTGAGGATTTGGACACAAATATCTTAGAATCCTCACATTTCCAGCAACTCCTTAATTATAGGTATAGCAATCCCCTCAGTTGGATTTTATAGGGCAAATGAAGCAGTTAAAAATTGGGGGCCACAGGGCAGGTATATGGGGCCACAGGCAGTATATGGGGGCACAGGCAGTCAAAAGGGGGGCACAGGCAGTATATAGGGGGCCACAGGCAGGGATATAGGGGCACAGGCAGGTATATGGGGGCACAGGGAGGTATAAGGGGGCACAGGCAGTATATGGGGCCACAGGCAGGTATATGGGGGCCACAGGCAGGATATGGGGGACCAAAGGCGGTATATAGGGGGACTGAGGCATAATATGGGGCCAGGCAGTATAAAGGGGGCACTGAGGCAGTATTAGGGGCCACAAGAAGGTATATAGGGGCCACAAGAAGGTATATAGGGCACTGAGGCAGTATATAGGGCCTGAGGCAGTATATGGGGGCACTGAGGCAGTGTAAAGGGGGCACTGAGGCAGTTTATGGGGGCCACCGGCAGTATATGGGGGCCAAGAGGCAGTTTATGGGGGCCACAGGCAGGTAAAATAGGGGCCACAGGCAGGGATTTTAGGGGCCACAGGCTGGCTTTATAGGGGCCACAGGCAGGCATTATAGGGGCACCCGGACAGGGATATGGGGGCCACGGGCAGTATATGGGGGGCCCCAGGCAGCATTATAGGGGGATAGGCACCATTATAGGGGCACAGGCAGGGATATGGGGGCCACAGGCAGGATTTTGGGGGCCACAGACAGTGGTATGGGGGCCACAGGCAGGATTATGGGGGCCACAGGCAGGGATATGGGGGCCACGGCAGGGAAAATGGGGGCCACAGGCAGGATATGGGGCCACAGGCGGCATTATAGGGGCACTGAGGCAGGTAAACGCTTTAAAAAAAAACAACAGTAATACTCACCTTAACTCCCCCGGGGGAGCGCGCTCCTCTTCTGTCCTCTTCAGCCCGCGCGCTTTCCCCCGGCAGCTCCTCGGCGCACGGCCTATGACGCGCTGTGCGCCCGAGGACAGGCAGCGTCGCGATGACATCACCTCGCGACGCCTGGCCGGCTGAGGGGCACGGGGCCGCGGCGGGTTCCTCAGCGCTGTGAGGACCTGGCGGCCTCTCGGTGTTGGACCTGCGGGGCCGACCTGTCTGGGGGCAGGGAGCCACTCTCTCTCTGCTCCGCAGAAGCCCGCGCTGCATGGCGTCCAGCGGACGCACATGCAGCTAAAGGGCCAGTCGGTGCTCCAGGGCCCAGGGCAGAGGCCTGGAGCCCGGGAGACTCGGGGCACAGGGTGTTTATTCGGGGCCCGAGCCCCGAATAAAACAGCCTAGCGACGCCCCTGCTTGGTGCCCAACAGGGGATAACTGTTCATGTGACAAGAAGAGTCACTTGAATCTTCTGGCCAAATCTGTAACAGGCTCAACTACTAATTGATTTAGAACTAATATTTTATGTGGCAGGGCAGCCCCCTCAGTTATCGAGGCCTGGGTGCGACTACTACCTCTTCTCCCTCTATAGCTACACCCCTGCATGCGAAAAGACCCAGAATGCTAAAGTAAATACTATCAATGTCAGCTCTTGATGTCTTTCTCATACTTTAGAAAGGCAAAATATTAAATTGTCAGAAAATCCTATGTTCTACTTAGCACTTTTTAAAGTCATATCACGTGGCAAGACACAATCCCATTGTCTATGACTTTTGTATTCTTTGTGTAATTTTTCTAGACCAGTTTGAGGGCTTTAAAAATAAATGTGCCTATGAGACAGGAATAGCTTCTCTCCTACTGCGTCATTTAAACGATCTGATGATGTTGTGTCATATCACACAGCTAAACATATAAATCCAAGTTTGCGACAGTTACTTGAAAATAGGATAGCTGCAAAATAATTTCTTAAGTGTTGCCACGTACAAAAGCTCACATGGAGAAGTTGAGGCAGCTCACGGTGATCAACATGCTTCATTTTGGAGGATCTGAAAAAAATCCCAGCTCCTGCTCCCACAAACTGCTTAGCATTTCAATTGTATAATATAAATTGTTCACCTTGACATGAGTCACTCTTATCGTTTTCTTATTCAACATTACTTTTGTCTCATTTTAAAAAGATTTCGTCTTTTGTGATGTTAATGTCTTAACTCATTCAGGGTGTTTCAATGTGTGTAGCCTGGAAGTGTTAAGGGTAAGAAATTTTTGTTTTTGTAAAATCAAAAGCAAAAGAAAATGTGTGTTTTAGAAAAATACAGTACAAAGTGTATAAAATCCATGCAACAGTAGTTGTTGCTGCTAAAGCAGGAAAGTAATGGCTGCACTGTATTATTTATAAACTATTAATGGTCGTTTTATACACACAGCAGAAAAAAAGCTCTTTCAGGAGCTCCTGTGAGGTCATGTGGAACATTAAAATTCCTTTCCCTACTAAGGACATAATGTATGATGTCTCAACTAATGTAAGTTTTTTTTTTCTCGCGTGTTTGAAAAAATAAAAATACAGACATGATCAGTCTATTGGAGGATTGTTTGGATTAGCTAAAAACCAAGAGCCTTATGTTTGAAAACTGTCTAGGTCTAAATCTTTCTTTGATGCCCATAGCAACCAATCAGCGTTCCCCTTTCACTTTTACAAAGCCTACAGTTGAAACCAGAACTTTACATACACTATATAAAAAAAGAAATAGCATGTTTTTCTCCTATCTGACATGAAATAGAATAAACCTTACCCGTTTTTAGGTAATTTTGGGAACCCAAAATTATTTATATTTCCCAAATGCCGAATAATGGGAGAAATTTTTTGGGCTTTTTTATTATTTTTCTTCAAAGTCAAAGGTTTTCCATACATTTCTTAGTTTTTGGGTAGCTTTTCCCCTTAACTGTGTGACTTGGTAAAAACCCTTTTGGATATCCTTCCCCCAAAGCTTCTCAAAAATTGGTAGGAACTTTGCCCCATTCCCCCGACAGAACTGGTGTCCCTGACCCATGTTTGTTTCACCTTGCTCGCACCTGCCTTTTCAGCTTTCCCCGTACATTTTCATATGTTTTAGTGGCTTTGTAATTCCCCACCCCAAAACTTTGATTTGGGTTACCTTAAGCTATTTTGTAACCTTTCAGTTGCTTTGGGGGGTCTTGAAATTTTGGGAAGACCTTTCCCAAACCCAAGTTTTAACTTCCTGATGTGTCTTGGTGTTGCTTCAGTATTCCCACATTTTTTTTTCCCTCATGATGCCATCTATTTGTGAAGTGCACCAGTCCCTCCTGCAGCAAAACAAAGACCACAACATGATGCTGCCACCTCTGTGTTTCACAGGTGGGATGGTTTTGTTTGGCTTCCCTGACCTAAAACAGTGAAGGTTTATTCTGATATCATGCCAGATAGTGAGAAGAAATGTATTTTCTTTTTAATGCATATATAATTCGGTTTTTCAATGATATGTTATGGGCAATAAAGAAAGTCTTAGACCTAGACAGTTTTCATACATGCTCCCACTCTCTCCAAAATGCGATTTGAAGGACTATCAAGAGGTCTCCCACAATTTAGAGACCTGTGGGAATATGTGTCTGAAGATATTTTTATCAACATAAAAGTAGCTGCTTTGATGGTCTCATATATTTCTGCATTTATTTTTTATTTGGGAAGAAAAGCAACTTTGTTCAGATAGGAGGCCTCATAGGAAATATGTAAGTGCATAACTGTTAGGGCTTTTTTGACTTAAAGAGTGTAAAATACAAAAACGCCACGTAGAACTGTGAAAGAACAGGTTCCTACATTCTGGCACTTTCTACCCTGCTTTAATGCTATTTAGACCTGGACTGTCAGCGCCAAAGTTCATACATGTTGCCCTAAATGTGTTACTATTTTAAAGGGTGGTCTATTGCTTGTAGATGCTGTAGATGTGGGCTATAAGAAAACCCCCACAGACCATTATGGGTGAACACTCGTAATCACCTAGAGATAAAATTACATATGTAACCAAATATTGCATCCATCACAACAGTATGGGTTTTACAGGAGGAGTTAGTTCGAACTGGCCTGCCGCATCCGACCTTTATCAATTTTAAAAAAAGGGATATTAAAAGTCCTGCAAAGAAGACCTTGTTAAGTGGCTACAATTCTACATCAGACAAGAATGGTGCAACATTCATCTTCCAAAACTCTTACAATTGGTCTCCTCACTTCTCAGACATTTAAAAAGAAGAGCGGATACTACACAATGGTAGACACGGCCTTGTCACAACTTTAGAGATGTCCAGACTATCTTACAAACACTAATATACCCGGGATAGTGTAAAGAGGAAAAACCCATAACATAATAATAGGGCTACCCACTAAAACAATAATGACAACCAAAGAAATGGGGGAAACCCATATAAAAATATACAAAACTTTATTAATCATAAATTATACAATATCAAAACACAAAGGTAAATACATTAAAAAAGCCACCACCCAGATAAAACAATGTAAACCCTCAAGCACGAGGGTCAGGGGCACGTAAAAATATTATGAAAAAAACATAAATTCCAAATTCTTTGGGTAGTATACAAAATAAAGTAATAATAAGAAAATGCATGGACCCATAGTAGTACTAAACCGTGAAGGGGAGGTCCCAAAGAAAAAATAGGTTGACCGGACCAAATAGACACCTTGCCCCCCCCCGACGCGCGTTTCACTGACGCTTCTTCAAGGGGAGTACACACAGGCAGGAAGGGGAGGATATAAATAACAAACAGGGGTGGGCGGTATTTTTTTAAATTTGAAAAGCCAACGTAATCCATATGAAAAATACACTGAATGTACGCCTATTATAGAAACATTGTATCATGAACCCATATCTAAAATATAAATACAATAAATATAAGCTAGCAAATGAATAAATACGTAATAAATCCGATCGTTGGAAAAAAGCCCTTAACCCCAACCGGGAAGGATAAGCTTTCGAACGGCATGAACAACCAGTGGAACGAAACATGCGTTCCACCTCGGAACTGCCGGAACTGGAAGTGGACTGTTCAGCTGAACTAAGTTTCCCCCACATCGCTAGCTGGCACATACAACAGACGAAATACACTTAGAAGACAAAGACAACCCAGTGATAGTGATGTGTGATGAGTGAAAAAGTGAATGTGAACAACCAACAAGAGACTGGACAACATATAAACATGATATGTGTGAAAATGTATATATTTAACCTAAATCCATAAAATTAATGATATGTAATCCAAAATATCAAAAAATATATATATAATATAATAATAATGTATGAAAAGTGAACAATTGACATTATGACAAGTATCAAAAATATTAATGTAATGATTATATAAAAAGTGAACAAATGACATAGTGACAAGTGAATATAATGCATATAAATGCATGATAGATCAAACCAAAAATATCAAAATTATATGATATGAATGAATACAATAAAAAAAAGATTTATTTTTATGTGAAAAAAATGTGTAAAAATTATATATTTAAATGTATGCTTGTCCTGAAAAGGACAAGAAGAATGAACAAAGTGAAAGGAAGAAAAAAATAAATAAATAATATGACATACAAAAAACACCAAAAAATACCAGGGGCACATTGTATGATCGGGATTGCGCCTTTTTTTCCCGGGCGAAAACGGCATTTAAACCGACCCAAAATCCAATGTCGGACACGGGGATGAAGTTAGGGCAGCCTTCGCCACTTTTCGCTGGCCCCTAACATGAAGGGCGTGTAAGGGGGCCGGTGTGGGCATCTGGAACGGGCTGCGACCTTTCGAAAAAACTCCGAGGGCATGTATGATCGGGGGTCGGAAAGTGCGGCGCATTGCAGCACTCACCAGCTCCGACAGGAAACCCAGTTAAAATTTGGTCAAAATGACCGGGAGGAGGCAAAGTGAAGCGATCGTAACATGAGGGAAACAAATAGAAATCCAAAGGGAAATACATCGCGGCTCCCCACTCTGTGCGGCATGGGTTATGATTAAGAAAAAAACGTTTTTTATTAGGTGTAAAACATTATCAAAAAAGAGTAAAACCCTTTCAAAAAAAAAACATTAAAAAAAAACACTTTCCAAAAATCTGAACGGCGCTAAAAATCAGGAAATTTAGGATCGGGAAAATTTCCCGGGGAAAATACAGAAAATTTCAAATTCAGTAAGTTTTTTCTTGGTAACCACCAATCAGAATAGGAGCGCAGTGACCCATTAAAACCTAGGGAGAATTTTATTGACCAATCAAATTAAAAAAGGCGGACTTTTCAAAAACGTAAAAAGGCGAAAAGAGCTGATTGGTTTAGCTAGCGGGGCCGGGCCCAATCCTGGCCAATCAAATAGAGCGGGAAGGGCCCATTAAACCATGGAGAAATATTGACCAATCAAATTCAAGGCGGACATTTCAAAATACAGAAAAATGCAGAAAAGAGCTGTTTGGGTTGAGCTAGGGGGGGTTTTGGCTACCCGCCAATCAGAGAGCAAGCTATTTTTCTCCCATTTTAGTCTATGGACAGATCTGGCACTGAAATCTCAAGCCGGGGCATGGAAAAATTAGTAAAAAAATCGTTTTTATTAATTAAAAAATTTCTCTGTAAAAACTAAAACCTTCTATAAAAATACATAAATAAAATCCCTAACAACCGTTCGTCCCGAACCCCCGCTACATCGGGAATTTTGAATTCGAAATTTCCGGGAAATACAGTAATTCAAATTTTTTAAAAACGCTTCTCATTGGCGGCCTAAAACCAACCAAACAGAAAAAGGGGCGACATGACCCCTTAAAGCATGGAAAATAGGACCAATCACGGGAAAGGCGGGACAGTTTAAAATACAGTAAAAAGCACAAAAGAGCTTATTGGTTGAACCAGCGGGGGGTTGCTATTCCGGCCAATAAGCGCGAGCACTTTGTCCCATTGATCTATGGCCCCGATCGGGCAATGAAATCTCGGCTCTCAGGCCGGCGGCAAGGAGTATATTAAAAAAATCTTTTTTATTTGTGTCAAATATATATAAAAAAAAACTTAAACCTTCTATAAAATAACCACTCAAACCCCAAAAACGCGTTTGTCGCCAAAACCGGCGCACATGGGAATTTCATAAGAAATTGCCAGGAAAAACAGTAATTCAAATTCTGAAGCTCTTCTCATGGTCGGGAAAAACCAGCCAAAATCAGAATAGAAGTGACAGTGAACCTTTAAAGCATGGAGAAGTATGGACCAATAAAATCAAAGGGGAAGTTCAAAATACAGTAAAAAAAGGCAGAAAAAACGTTTGGTTTGACCCCAACGCAGATATGAATCCACCAATCATAGTATTTGTGCCTATTTTTAGGGGAGCAAAAAGGCCGATAGAGTTCATTTTTATTTCTTTATTTTCGTAAAAAACCCATTTTATTGTTCTTTTTTATATACCATCGGTACAACTTAATGGTGTTATCATTTGTTTGGGCCATTGCATTTTATTATAGATGCATTAAAAACCCAAGGACCGCCTCTCGCTCTCCCAAATTTGGTCCAAATAACCGCCCTCTTTTAAAACTTAGCCAACCCAAAAACAAGCTGCTTGCATTTGTTTTCCCCATAAACCTTAGAAATACTCACCGCTGATGGTAAGCTGGACGGCCCCTCTTCCCCCAAAAAATTTTCACGTACTAAAAAATTTTCCCATGACAAAATAACTTTTGGGGCCCCTTCTATCGCGCCCTTTTTTTTCTCCACTAAAAAAGCGCACTAAAATTTTATTGGTGGATTCATATTTTTGCCCCCCTGGGCCCAACCAATCAGCTCTTTTCTCCCTTTTTTTACTGTATTTTGAATTTTTCTGCCTTGTATTTGATTGGTCCATACTTCTCCATAGCTTATAAAAGGGTTTATTCGCTCCCATTCTGATTGGCTGGGTTTAAAGCCGACCAATGAGAAAAGCTTACAAATTTTGAAAATTTCTGTATTTTTCCCGGCAATTTTTCTTATCGAAAATTTTTGAAAGTAGCGCCGTCTCGTGACAAACCGTTTTTAGGGGTTTGATTGATTTATGTTTAAAGAAGGTTTGAGCTCTTTTTCAGATAATTTACACCTAATAAAAATGATTTTTTTTAATCATACTCCATGCTGCACAGGCGCTGAGAGCCGTGAATTCATGCCCCGATCTGGGCTATAGACTACAATGTGGACAAAGTTACCTCGCACTCTGATTTGCCCGAGATAGCCAAGCCCCCCGCTAGTCAACCAATCAGTATCTTATTCTGCATTTATTCTGTAATTTGACTGTCCCTGCCTTTGGCCTTTGATTGTCCATACTTCTCCATAGCTTATAATGGGTCCTTCCGCTCTATTCTGATTGGTTGGTTTTATGCCGACCAGATGAGAAACGCTTACAGATATTTGAATTACTGTATTTCCCGCAAATTCTAATATCCCAATTCCTGATGTTTTCCATCTCGTGACAATTTGTTAGTAATGTTTTTACACCTAATAACAATCGATTTTTTATTCATACTCCCATGCGCACGGTCAGTTTAATTGATTTGGTTCTCGCTGATGTCCACCTGTCTCGATTCGGATGACATGTTAGGCCCCAGTCCCCTTCTGCCCTAAGTCCCGCACTGCGCCCCACAAAGACTGGCGACGATCGGTGAACTTTCACCGCATCTATGAGCTGCACACTCCTCGCACTTCGCATAATAGGCGCAGTCTGCACTGCGCCTAATCCCCGCATGGCTCTCACACACTTCGATGTTGCGGTGAACTTTCACCGCATGCATGATCGCACTACCTTCGGGGCGCGAACCTTAGGCGAACTTTACACTGCTTATTATCGCAAGCCTCTGGCGCCGACATACATGAGGTGCATCTTTCACGTTCGAAGCGAAATCGAAAACTTGCCGCTCCGACGTGGCGAGCTTCATACATGTCGCCCCATGTGTCTAATATACATGAATATGTCCATGTGATTAAAAAATATAATATGTGTATTTTACTTCAGCTTAATATTCTGTAAGACAGTGACAGGCGACATTATTGAGGGAAGATAACGTTTCCCCTAGAATGCTCTCGATACGTTTACTATAGGGAGGCATGGAATAGACGCATGTCACCGAGTGCCAGAACTCGTGAAGGGAGACCGACATGTCCTGTGTTCAGTATCACTAGCTGCTGACATGTTTATATAAGCGGTTCCAATACCGCATTGTGTCTGGTCGTGCTTATTTTCCCCCCACTGGAGTTGGTTCAAGAGCTGTGGGTGGCCACTCCCACGCCGCCAGGTGAGGCGAGGCACAGTCCATAAAGCCTGGTCTGCAGGCCTGTCAATGGCTGCTGATGGCGGAATGCTACAAGCCCACATGGTAAGCAGCCCGTTTACTGGGCTGTGTAAAGGTTCTCTGTAACAAAGGCACTGATTGAGGGTCTCTGCTGTAGTCGAGTGCCATTACGGTTTAGTTAGAGCTCAGCCGAGCAGATTTTGTTTTGTATATTTTGCCTGACATATAAGGCGTTTATTTTGTTGCCTTCTAATAAAACCCGAGGCACAGCCTGGACTTGGACTTTTAATGCTGTGTCCCTGTCTCAGTCTGCCCAAAGCCCGGCAGCTACGCTAGTGTTGATGGCTAACCCCCACATATTGGTGCTTCGGATGCGGGCCAACAGACGTTTAAAGAGACAAACACGCGTTTAAATGGAACCGTTTCTGGCAATTGTTGCTAAGGGCAAACAGGCCGATGAAAAGTCTTGGATACCGATTACCGCTATGTCCTGGGTGAAAGCTGCACTGCGTAGCAAATCAGAGACCACCAGGATGGATGAACTTTAAAAACAGCTTATGTCCGGCAAACAGTAGCTATGTTGGAGTTATTGCCTTCACAGATGACAAGCGAACCAGCAGAAGGTGCATGAGGAGGCCATGAGGCCCAAGCCGAACCAATGCCCTGCTTCATAAAGCAAACCATCTCGCCTTAAATGGAGCAGCAACACAATTAATAATACAACCTCCAAGAGCAGTGGTCCTGGCAGTGGCGCAAAATTTGCAGAGGACCTCCACTCGCTTTCCACCACCCGTCTGCCCAAGGTGCAGTCTTCCCTCAGAAAATGACGCGTACGAGTTGACGTCGAGTGCCTTCCTACGGTCCTTTGAAGAGTGTGCCGAGCATAGAAAGCTTACGATGGCTCAGTGGCTGAAGTGCTGTGCGCGCCTGTTCCTAATGCTGGGGAGCCGCAAGAAGGTGTATTTAGACCTGCAGTGAGCAAGACGCCAAGCACTGATCTGATAGTTAAAAGGGCGAGACCTGGCTCTCCTTAGGGGTAAACAATGGCGAAATGTGCGAGGCCCGACGTGTGCACAACGGGACTTTTTCAACCATCTCCCGCGCGCTGATCACATATGTACGAACCTGATCCACTTGTGAAAAAATGGCTACAACCCGAAGGAGTCCTACAACCTGCGCAAAGTAGTGGAAAGAGTCGTCTTGGACAAGTTCGTCCGTTCCGTTGCCTCCTGGATCCAGCGCTGTTGACAAAGGCGACCCCAAAGATGCAGAGCAACTAGGTTAACCTGGTTAGAAAGGTACAAAGACCCCGTTAGCCTGGTTGATTTGTCCACTGAGACTTGCTTCAAGCATCCCACTCCCCAGACGCGCCCAATCCCAGGGGGACAGCGCCTCGTCCCGGACCATCTGGTAAGACTGTCCCATATATAAGTGGGGTGAAAATTGTCCCCAAAGGTGGTAGCTCAGAGGTGGACTCTTTGGGAGGAAAGGAACCCAAATGGTACAGCCCGTGTCCAGGGGAAGAGGCTCAAGGGACCGGGGCCGCATACTGAGCTGGCGGTGTCTACGGACCTGGGCCATGTTGCCGCAAACTGTTCCCCTTACATTTGAGCCCGATTGAGAACGACACAGCTAGGCGGGAGGTCGTTGTTTGCCCGGGTACCTGTGTGCTCTGCAGAGACTGAATCGGCAGCTGGTCATCTAAAGGTGAATGACTATCCGGTAACTGCTTCTCCTTGGTGACTCAGGAGTCTGGTCACACGGGTGCAACATCCAGTCTGTATAGACCCTAACGATCACTCAATGGAAGTTAGCGCGTGGGGAAGGGTGTCTTGTGTGTGTACATTGGGAACACCAGGAAAACCCAACTGCCCTAGTCAACTCGAACTAGATCAGCCCTTAACATCATGTAATGACCCTCACCGAACCCTTGTGGTATTGCCTCACATGAGGTTGTGTGGTCAGTCCCTCTTACATACAGTGTCCAAGGGAGAGACCATTCCCCCTATTCTGGGACTTGTCAGAAACATGTCCACCTCTGCGCCATCGGTAAATATTAATAATTATGTTTGATGATATACCATGGAGTACCCGGGATCCATTTTGACCCTGATTCCATGTTTCCAAGCCGTAGGTGACAACGGAGAATTGCTGATAATTTTCCCCAGCTGTTCTGCCTGTGAACACGGAGGAACAAGAGGAAGGGTCACTTTGCCGGACCTAGGAAGGTCTCAAGATAATTTCGGGACTGCACAACTCAGAGATCCCAGCCTTGGAGTAAAGGCCAGGAAAAATGAGAGAGTAATAAATGGGGTGCCTCAATACCCAGGGCCATACTAAGTTCCCACCTATATTGCAGTCCAACCCAGAGCTGTGTTTATACCATGTGACAAAGTTCGGTGGAGGTTGTGAACAACATGGTACACCATCCAAAACCGGAGAAAGGTGTTAGATCTCTCTCATAAGCATGTATGGTGCCTTTTAGTTATGGAAAAGACTAAAGAGCGGCATTCAGCAGAGGTTTTTTTTGGCCAGGGGTTTACCTGACGTATAAGCGGTACGTGTGTGTCTCTGCCCCGAAGTGCCAGTTAACATCGTCCGATTGCCCCATTTTTCCCGGAAGCCCTTCTGTGCCCTTGCCCATCATAGAAGTACCCTTTTTAAAGGATAGCGATGGAATCTAGTGGGTCCCACCTGGGAAGTCTGCAAGGGGAGCCATACAGTACATATTTTGGGGTTCTGGATTACGCACCCCTGTAACCCAGAGGCTTTGCCCTTACGAAACTCATCTAAAAATATTGCCAGGGAATTTGTTCTACATGTTCTCCGCATCCCCGGTACTGGTCCATACGCGAAAGAAATCCTGACTGACCATGGAACCCCTTTCATGTCACGGATATGAAAGAATTGTTGCAAGTTATTAAACATCAAACATCTCCACATCGGTATATCTAACCCTCAACAGAACTGCCTGGTTAAAGTTTTACAATATAGACCGCTAAAGAAGTATGTTTAGAAGGTGGTTAGTAAGGATGGGAAGGACTGGGATTGTCTTCTGCCGTACCTCATGTTCTCAGAAGTCGGAATTCCAAGTCGTTCCACTAGGTTACCCGTTTGAGCATAGTATATGGGTAAGACATCCACGGGGGCCTTCTAGATATAGCCAAGATAACCTGGGGAGCACGAGCCACGACCTTACAAGAGTATTATTCGAGCACATTGCCCTTATGCAGGTCCGTATCCTGCAGTCATGCCCATCGTTAGGGACATTTACAGCAGCCCCAGGAAGCCCAAAGCCGTGCGTATAGACAGGTCTGGCCAAGGTGAGGACCTCAACCCGGGTGATCGGTTTCGTCGTATTAAGTGCCCACCTTGGAAAGTAAATTTTCTAGCTAAGTTGCGGGACCTTATAAGATAATTGAAAGGTCGGGAGGTATATTAAAATAAAGACTATCAGCCGGTGCAAAAGAAACCAGAACAGCTATTATCAAGTAAATTTAATTAAACCGTTGGGAAAGAAAGGGATACCCTGGGTTTTTTGTGAGGGGTTTGGTTCAATGAGGGTTTTTGACAGCTTTAAGCTACCCCCCCAGAGATGTTTTCAGAGGTGCGATAACAAGTCCCTGTCCAAGTCCCCAAGAAGGACAGGCTACCCACGCAGTCGTTCCGCTAAATTATGCGGTTTATTCAGACTAATACCCGCGCACAAAATTATAGAGCATGACCTTGTCACCGAACCGGGAGTAAAGGTCATCCTGAAACCGTACCTGTACCGGAAGCGGTCGTGAGACGGCCATATCAGAGGAGGACAACAAAAATGGTTGGACCTCGGATTAATTGGAGGAGTCCAGAAGTGAGTGGTCCCACCCAAGTAGTGCTGATACCAAAGCCCGAAATGGTTTCCATTACGCTTCTGTAACGACTTCTAGGAAACTAAATTATGTCTCGAAGTTGATGCGTATCCAATGCCGAGAGTGACGAAGTGTAATTGAGAGGTTAGGTCAGGCCAGATACTTCTCTACACTTGGGATCCTTACAAAAGTAATTGGTCAAGTACCGCCTATACCAAAAGGGCCAAGAAAAGACCGGTTTTGAGCCACCCCCAGATGGTCTGTTTTCAGTATGTCTGCTTACCATTTGGTTGCATGGGGCCCCAGCCAACCTTCCAAAGTTAATGATATACTTCTCACCCTATCGATCGGTAAGCCTCCACGTATCTCGACCGAACATAATTAATCTTCAGTGATGACTGTGGGACAGCCACCTATCAAAGGAGTACAGCTGTGCTTGAATCGCTTAGAGAAGCAGGCTTACAGCAAATCCTAAAAAGTGTGCATTAGGTCTGGACAGAAGCCCGGTACCTGGGAAAGGTTAATGGTAGAAGGTGTCAAAAACCGCAAATCAATAAAAGTAAAAGGCTATACAAGGCTGGCCACAACCTACAACCCAGTAAGCAAGTAAGGGCTTTTTAGGTATGTAGGTAATAACGGAGGTACATGTATCGAACATCCGTCTAGCATAGCCGCTCCTCCTCTACACGAACCTGACAAGGTCACAGTAAATCAGTTGTGGTTACTGGAACCCAAGAGGTCAGGAAAGGCCTTTCAAACATTAAAAATGTCCCTGTGTAACCAACCAGTTCTAGTCACCCCAAACTTTAAAAGAGGAGTTTATTGTACAGACCGATGCATGCCGGACCGTGGGCTAGGTGCAGTACGTCCCAGGAAGGTAGAATGGAGAAGAGCAATGTTGTACACACCCGTCACATATCTAAGCAGAAAGCTCACCGCCGCCTGAGCCGTAACTATAGTAATGTTGAATCGGGAGTGGTTTTGGCCATCAAGTGGGCACTTGGAGTCCTCAAGTATTACCTACTGGGAAGACACTTTAGTTATTCACGGACCATTCGTCCACTAACCTGGATTGTCCCATTAGCTAAAAGAGAAAAATGCAAGAGTCCACAAGGTGGTCTTGACATTACAGAATATTTAGCTTTTCCGTGGAACATTAGGCGCTGGAAAACAGCAAGGCAATGCTGACCACTGTCAAGAGTCCCCACTGTTGATGGCTAAAAGTGTCCCGACCCCACACGGCTCGAACAGAGGGGTAGGTAAGTAAAGACAGTGACAGCACATTATTGAGGGAACGATACTTTTCCCCTAGAATGCTCCATACTTACAATAGGAGCGCATGGGGATATACCGCGTGTTCACCGAGTGGCCTGGACATCGGTGCAAGGGAGAGCCGACAGTCCATTGTGTGTCAGTAATCACTATGCTGCTGAACATGTTTAGTATAAGAGGCGGTTCCAATCCGCTTGTGTCTGGGTCGGCTTTTCCTGGAGTGGTCAAAGAGTGGGGGTTGGCCACTCCCACGCCCCAGTGACGAGGCGGGGCTCAGGCCTATAAAGCCTGGGTCTGCATGCCTGTCGATGGCTGCTGATGGCGGAATGCTACAAGCACATGGTAAGCAGCCCTGTACTGGCATGCATGTAAAGTCATCTGTACAAGAGGCACTGAGTGTGGTCTCTGCTGTAGTCAGGGCCAATTACGGTTTAATTATAGCTCAGCCCGAGACAGGATTTTTGTTTTGTAAAATTTGCCTGGACATTAAGGCTGTGATATTTGTTGCCTTCTAATAAACCCAGCACTGGAGGGCAATCCTGGAACTTGGACTTTTAATGCTGTGTCCCTGTCTCTGTCTGCCAAAGCCCGGGCTGCTACCTGAGTGTTGATGCTAACCCCCACAATTCCAACACATACCAACCCCACATAATATACACCAAAAATGCCATGGATCCGATATGCATAAATACGTCCATATAATTAAAAGATAATAATGTGTGTATTTTTCTTCAGCTTAATGTTCCAACACATACCGACCCCACCTGTAAAAGTAAAAATAAAAACAAATAAAAATTAAATAATAATAATAATGATAAAAATATTACAAATATATATGAGAGAAAAAAAAAACACCTGTCTTACCTGAAACTGTGCATATCTACATAAACTAACTTAGTTAAAAATGATTAAATAAAATTAAAAACAAATTAAAAATAAAAGCATGCCAAAGGATGCAAAAAAGAGTACAAACAAAGAAAAGAAAACCATCTTATTATTAATATTATTTAGTTAAGGAAAGGTACAAAACTCAATTGATCATTCAAACCATAAGGGGAAATCGTGTTTAAGGTATATATCCACTTTGTTTCTTTCTGAGCCAGTATGTTCTTCCAATCACATCCGTGTGGAAAGATTATGACTCGATCTATTCCCCATACTTTCAAAGTTGTGTAGTATTGTTGTTTGGAAACGAGATGGGAAAAGAGTGCAACGACAATTGATGAACCATCTTGAATGTTTTGCTTCATGGTTACATTGGTTTTATAGGGTGAGGCTTTTATTAGTGTATTTTCCTTTGTGTTTTGATATTGTATAATTTATGATTAATAAATTTTTGCATATTTTGGTATGGGTTTCCCCCGTTTCTTTGGTTGTAACTTTAGAGATGTGTAGCTGCTATCAATTTCAAAATGAGTTAGCCGCAGAGAACGGAGAGGTAGCCATGCAGATGAGTGAGTGTGCTTGCCTGTATTCGGAACCCCCATAGAGAAAAATACAGAGACCTGAACATATGCAGCCATCTCTTTGTTCTTTGCACCTAACTTATTCCAATCCCCCAATCTGGGAGTTTGGAGACTGAAATTTCATATCATAAGGCCACTCAATAAAGTTAGTACACATGTTTGTGTCTGTACACACAGACATTTTCTTGCTTTAATTTTATGCCACTTTTTGACATACATTTTAGTAAATGTGATAAATTCTCCCCCCCCCCCAAAAAAAATCCTTATAAGATAAAACCCTCAGCTCTAGGGTTGTTGCTAGGGTCCTAAAATATATGGGGACATGGACACAGCATTTTCCATGTCACATTTTTAACTATGACACATATTTTTACAGATAAAAAAACATATGCTTCT
The DNA here is from genome assembly GCA_025379985.1 of Phyllomedusa bahiana. Classification (NCBI taxonomy): domain Eukaryota; kingdom Metazoa; phylum Chordata; class Amphibia; order Anura; family Hylidae; genus Phyllomedusa; species Phyllomedusa bahiana. The sequence continues at coordinate 88,971 of JAODAL010013572.1, forward strand.
TTTAATTATTTTATGTGTTTTCACAAAGATTACTGGTACACTGAGCATAATGAAAAATACGCGTGAGTAAATTGATCCTATTTTAATCTACCTCAGCTATGTATGATAGTTTAGTACCTATAATTAATAAATCTACCATGGGCAAATTATCTCCCACACAATTACCCAATCATGCACATATCTAAATTGCATTATAACAAGGCCATCACTAACAATAATACCACTACGTAGGGATCAAATAATACCACCAGACCATGACCACATGCGACCACACATATAAGAACTACCATTTTGTATACCGGTACACTGCAATTATAATAGGGAATAATAGTGCATTTCAGCCACGAATCACAGAAATGACTTTTTCTGATCAGAGCTGTTCTCTTCCCTTTTCTACTCCATCCAGTCCAGACCATCATGACAACTTCTCTGGGCTACGACTCTTTGGGAATTGACCACACAGACTCCTTAATTTTTAACCTCCCTACCCAGGGGCGTAACTACCGGGGTAGCAGACATAGCAGTTGCCCCGGTCCCGTGTGCTTAGGGGGGGCCCACGCCCCGGGGCAGCTGCTACTGCAATCCACGACCCCGTAATGACGCTCCTGGCCCGCCGGGCAGTGAACATACTAGTTCACTGGGGGGCGGGGGAGCTGCGGGGCCCGGGGCTACTGCCTTAAAAAGCCCCCCGGCCCCCTTTCCCAGGTTTCGGGCAGCCTACCCTGGGAGCGAAACGGGGTCGTCGACCCTTTATTTGGCCCTCTGTGATAGTTTTGGGGCGCGGGTGAATCAATCACCGCCCGCCCCCCGCTGAGCCAGAGGCTGCAGGAGGGTGCAGCGCGGGATGGGGAGGGGACCAAGGGAATAAACTATTTTTATTTTACCCGCCCCTAAGCCTGTGTAACCCCAAGCCTGCCCCTTTTAAAACCCCCAACTGCCTGTATACCCTAAGCCTGTAACCCCCCAAACCGCTGATCCCTAAACCCGCCTGATACCCCTAAGCTGCCTGGATACCCCCAAAACCTGCCTAACCCCAAATGCCTTTTCCCCTAAACCTGCGTAACCCCAAATGCCGTATACCCCTAACCTGCCTAACCCCTAAACCGCTGTATACACCCAAGCCCGTGTATACATCCAAGCTGCCCGTAAAACCCCAAGCCCGTTAAACACCCCAAGCTGCGTCACCCTAAGCCCGCCGATCCCCTAACCCGCCCCTTTTACCCCCAAACCTGTTTTATCCCCAAAACCCGCCTTTAGCCCAAGCCCGCCCCATAACCCCCCAGTTGCCTTATACCCCCCGCCCGCCTTTATACCCCTAGCCCCCTTTTTTTCCCCCCAGCCGCCTTATACCCCCAGCCTGCCAGTAGCCCCCCCCTGCCCAGATACCCCCGTGCTGATAGCCCCCCCGCTGTACTAGTCCCCCACTCTTTTTTCCCCCCCCTCCTTCCTTTTATAGCCCCCCCAAAAGGTGCCTATATGCTTAAATTGCCTGAATAGCCCCAAGCTCTGGAAGCTGTCTCCTATATAGCCCTTACCCCCCAAAGTTGCCTACCTATATAGCCCCCAAGCCTGATGTTATTTTTGGGGCCCCTTTAGCTACCCAAAACCCTACCCGATGGCCCCTTAGCCCCCCCTAACCCCCTTTACCCGTATGGCTCCCCTTTGTACCCAAACCCCCCTCCTATATGGCACTTATTGGCTACCCAAAACCGCCTATTTGGGGCCCAATATCCTAGCTAAACCCCCGCTGCCCAAATGGACCCCTA
>JAODAL010013573.1:0-90735 GCA_025379985.1 Phyllomedusa bahiana
GAAAGACCCCTTTTTGCGGCACTTTTAAATCGGGGGGCATGAGGTTTGGGGCCAGTTCGTTCCGGACAGGGTATTAAATGTCCAGTTAAGAAACATGATGGTTCAAAATCATACGCCTTCGGGGCACTTTTTAATTTGTGGATGATGCAGGTTTAAGGGGTATGCTGGGGTGCAAGACAGGGTAGGAATGGTCTGTGACTTTTTTCTGTGACTTTTAAAACCTAAGTGTGTTCCCTAAGTGTAGCAGTATCCATTTGACGTTGTGTTTAAATTTTCAGCTTTCCACCTTTTTTGGGGTGTAATAATGAAGGGGTTGTTGCTCTCCATAGACTTTAATGGTAATCGTCATAATCGATGCTCACTATCGAAAAACCCATGATAGGGGCCCGACTATCGACTATCGCTGATCTCGAAGCCAACCCCAATCGTCAACACAACCCGGGGGTCGGCCGCCTTGCATTTCCCTCTTGCTTGAAACCCCGCAGTCCTGGTGCAGATTGCCCGACTCGAAGCACCTGTGTTGTGATGTGATGACGACATTGGGGGATCCAACGTGGTTTTTCAGCAGAATTTGTTCGACGCTTCATCACTGGACGACGGGGAAACGATGGGGTAGTGTCAATAGGGCCCCCCTCAAAAGGGAGGGGCGGTCGCAGAAGCCCACTGATATGATTCCGCCAGCCAGGGTCAGCGCAAACCCCGCTCCCGTTACCCCGTCAAAAAGGTCCAGGACCTCTCAACCTGGGCCTTCTTTGCCCAACATCACAAAATTTGGGGGTTTTATTAAGTAGTAGATCCACCATGATCACCCATCAAAAGGTTCCCGTATCCAAAATGAACAGCAAATATACCAGGGGTGGAAAATATATAAAAGCATAACTTTTTTGCACATTTATGACAATTAAAAGTGCTCAACCAGAACAATACTTGCTTTTGCCAACAATTGCGCATATGGGCGAAATAGTCCTGGAAAGTCCCAAGCAATATTCATGTGCCCGGGGGGGCAAGCGTCTCCTTCCCGGGGAGCTGGCTGTAGGACGGCGGGCAGAGACAGAGCGTACGCTTTCAGGAGACTCCCCCCCTTTTTTCAAGCCGTGTGCATACGTCACATTGCAACAAAAAGTAACAAAACACATTAAAACAATTACAAAAAACCCCTTTTGAACTGGGTTTCATTAATCCTAGGGGCGGGGTTTTTTCATCTTATTATCCATTGGCTACGCTTGTAGAAACTACTTCTAGTGTTAACCCCTCATTCCTTTTACCCCCTGAAAGATACCCCCAACGCGGGGTTTTGACTTTAGTTATTTTGAAGAAATTTTTAAATACGCTACTTTCCCCCATATCTTTCTCTATCAATATATTCTCATTCAAAAAATTACGCTTACTAGTCTGAGTTAGATTATCTCTTAAAGTTGATTTTGACATACACGTCTGACCTACGATCCTTCCCCACAGGGGCATTTAGCAAATAAATACTGTTTTCGTCACATGTGTAATGCCCCCTTAAAGTATATTTTATCACCATGCGTGGATGTAGGACATATGGTCCTTTTAGAGGGGAATTACAGTTTTGAAAATTTTATGGCATGGGTTTTGGGTCCTTTTTGTTTGTGGTTTTTTTTTAAAAAAGGTTTGTTTTTTTTAAACTGCGGCAAAATTTACTGGGACAATTGATACCTATTGTACAAACCCTTTTATAAAAAAAAGGCCCCTTTTTTTTGAATTTTTGCATATTTGTAGTTGGAAACATATGCCATGTTCTAAAGGGCTTTCCTGATCATCTTCTATGGATATAAACCTGGTAAAAACAACCTATCCATTCTATTACTTTTTTTGGTTCTGAAGTAGGGTAACGAGTTTTCCTTTCCCCCCTTTCAGTATTTTTTCCAGTCTTCCTTTTCCCATATCCCCTATTGACAAATTTTCAAGAGGGGGTTTTTTTTCAACGTAAGCCTTTCGGTTTAAAAAAATGCGGGCAGCCCTGGGAAACTGTCCCCCCCGGGATCCCCTGAAAAAATTTGTGGAGCATGGGAAAATTTTCCCATGCAAATATTGTTTTTTCTGTGGCTTGGAAAATAAGCCAGTGACCAAACCTGATGTAGTTTTTTTTAATTTCCCCGTTAGGGATGGATGACTGCCGTCCATAATAGGGAGAATTTGGATAAGGGGTTGGGTACTGTTTAGAAAAACAACAAACATATAAAATCTATTTAGTCCCTCCCCCAGGACGGGAAAACGTTCCACAACCTATACCACGACAACATGTCTATACCCATCCGATCCAAAACATTTAGGTTCAAAGAAAAGCCATTTTAGGTTTTCGTAAATAGAAGCGCCGGAACCCAGCTTTTTTTTTTAAGCCCACAGACAAAAAACAATTTTTGCATAGGAAAATTTCCCCCGCTCCAAAAATTTTTTATGGGATCCCGGGGGACAGTTTTCCAGGGTAGACGCATTGTTCTACCGAAAGGCATCGTTGAACAAAGTACACCCCCATTGACAAAATTTTTCAAATAGAGCATATCGAAGAGAAGACATGGGAAAATAGGTGAAGAGGTGGGAAAGGAAAACCGTAATACCCACTTCATGAACCCCAAAAAAGTAATAGAATGGATAGGTTCGTGTTTTCACGTATATGATATCCATACAAGATGATCAGGGGAAAACCTTTAGAACACGGGGATTGTTGACCAACGTACAAAGATGGCAAAATATTCAAAGAAACCATTGTTTATATAAAAAGGGTCGTACAATAGGTAGTAGTTGTCTCATAATTTGTGCCGCAGTTTAGAACAAAAACAGACCTTTTTAAATCCCAAAAACAAAAAGGTACCCACCCATGCCAAAATTGCAAAACTGAATTCCATAAAAAAAAGGGACCATAGTCCTCATCCCCCGCATGGTGAAAAAATATACTTTAAGGGGGCATACCTGTGTACGAAAGCATGATTTATTTGCAAAGTTCCATGTGGGCAAGGATCGTAGGTCAACAGCATGTAGTGTCAAAAATCAACTTAATGAGCATAGACTAAATCAACTAGCTAAGCGTAATTTTTGAATGAGAATAAGTTGATAGAGAAAGAATGGGGAAAGTAGGTAGGGTAGACACTTTCTTCAACATAATCATAATGTCACAGACTGCGTTTTGGGTATCTTGCAGGAGGTAAAAAGGAAGTGAGGGGGTTAACACTAGAACTAGTCTTCTACAACGGAAGCTAGGTGGATCATAAGATGAATACCCACGCCCTAGGCTTAATGAGAACTCAGCTTCAAAGGTTTTCGTAATTGTTTTTAAAGTGTTTTTTACTTGTGTTGCTTTACACGGTATATAAAGGAATGTAACATATGCACCACGTGCTTGACAAAGGGGGAGGAGGGCTCCAAACTTCGTACGTTTGTCCTTTAGCCCCCCCTGTCCTAAGCCAGCTCCCGGAAGGAGACGCATCCCCCCGTGGCACATAAAAATTTTGCGGATTTTCCAGGACTATTTCGCCCATATGCGCAATTGTTTGGCAACGCAAGTATCTGCTCGGGTTGAGCACTTTTAACTGTCACTAAATAGTGCAATAAATGTTATGCGTTTATATATTTTGCCACCCATGGTATATTTGCTGTCCTTCTTTGACCAAGCCTCTGATTCACCTAGCGATGTCATATGCCGCCTATGCCGTAAACGCATAAGTAGAGGCAAGAACCTTAGGTGGTTCACCACCACCAACATGTCTAGTCACATGCAGCGAATGCATGAGTTGAAATGGAGGCAACACTTGGCCAAAAAAGGCCAGACCGACGCCGGCCTCCAACCACTGTCACACCTCTGTCTCCGCCTCTTCTCCGCCACCACCCAAGCGTTCCTCAGCTGTCCATGTCTTTCAGAGTCATGATCAGGGATCAGCCTCCGCTTCAGCCTCCACCGTCGCCCGAGTACCACCAGCACCACCAGAGACCCATCCTACCCCTTCTCCTTCCGCCAGTTTGACGACCTGCATGCCGTACAGCGGCCAGTCTAGCAGCCAGCCTTTTGTCTTCCAGGTTTGGGAACAGAAGAAACACTTTAACCCAAACCATCCCAAAGCCAAAAGCCTGAATGTCGGCATTGCCGGGCTTTTGGCCTTGGAAATGTTGCCTTTCCGTCTGGTGGACACAGATGGGTTTCGCTACGTCATGGCCCTTGCCTGCCCCCAATACCAGATGGCGAGCAGGCATTTCTTTGCCAGAAAAGCCGTCCCTGCCCTGGCCAGCCACGTGTCATCTAAAATTTCAAGCGCGTTGTCTGCATCTGTGTCCTGGAAAAGTCCATCTAACCACCGACACATGGACTAGTAAGCACGGCCAAGGCCGCTATATCTCTGTGACAGCTCACTGAGTGAGCTGGGTGGATTTCTCTGGGAGTGACGGTGGCTCTCAGGCTCGGCGCACGCTCTTCAAAACCGCAGGGATGGTGCAGGGTTCTTTACCCCAAGGTCCTCTGGTGGCATCACGTGCCCAGAGAAACCAGGCCGTGTTGAAATTATTCTGTCTTGGAGACCGTCCACACACAGGTCAGGAGCTGTGGACGGCTCTCCGCAACGAGACCGAGCGCTGGCTGGGTGCCAAGAACCTTGTGTCAGGCAAGGTAGTGTGCGAACACAGGCAAATTCTACTGGCCGCCCTTAAGATCGGTAGGCTGGAGCACATCCCTTGCCTGGCACGTGTCATGAATCTTGTCGTCCAGAAATTTCTAAAGAGTTACCCGGGTCTGGACTGCCTGTTGAGGAAGGCTCGAAGTCTAAGTTCGCACTTCCGCCATTCGCACACTGCTTCGTCCCGCCTGGCTGCGTTGCAGCGTCAGCTCGGCCTCCACGTCAACCGTCTCATTGTTGACGTGGCAACACGCTGGAATTCCACCCTCCACCTGCTCCAGCGATTGTGGCAGCAGCGCAATGCCATTACGCAGTACGAAGTGACACATGGCCTGACAAGCAGCAGTGCGGACCTCGGGGTGTTGAGCCACCGAGAGTGGAGGCAGGTGAAAGAGCTCTGCACCATCCTTGCCAGTTTTGAAGAAGCCACCAAAATGGTCAGTGTGGACAATGCCCTTGTCAGCATGAGCATTGTGGTGATCTTAGTTCTGGAACGATCGTTGGACACTCTGAAACAACAGGTCCCGCCAGCGACGGAGGAGGAGACGGACACAGATGCGGACACGGAGCCTTTCTCTCCGTCAAATCCACAAGGCCCGACAGTTTCACAATTTCATCGGTCTTCATTAGGCAGTGGTTTGGGGTCCAGAGCTAGTGCAAGGTGGCACATCAGCTCTCAGGGTGCATCATCTCAGGCAAGTCAGGGCTGTGTTGAAGCTGTGCCGGAGGCAGCGGAGGAGGAGGAGGAGGAGGAGGTATTCCTAGACACCGACGTTACCGACGTCCCTGCCTTGGAAAGAGGTTGGCGCGAATTTGAGGCGGAGGAGGAAGATGAGGAAGATCAGTTTGCTAGTGCCCCTCACCCAGAGGCTTGGGAAATTCAAGGCTCCACCTCTCACATGAGTGCTTGGATGCTCCATTTCCTCCAACATGATCCTCACATTAAGGCCATCAAAATGAACAACAGTTACTGGGTGGCCACCCTCTGGATCCCCGGTACAAAACTAAACTCAGCACTTTCCTTCCACCCACCCAAATAGAGAGTAAAATGCAGGAAATGGAGACCTTGCTGATTGCTCAACTGGAGACATCTGTTGCGTCTGCTTCACGTTCCCCAAATGTCACGGTGGAACAACATCAGCGACGTGACAGCAGTAGAGTGCCAAGTAGGCATAGCGGCAGCAGCAGGCAAGGTGGCAGAAGCCTAATGGGTGACCTCTGGCAATCTTTGTTTACCACCTCACCAACGCATGCAATGCAGGGCACACATCCAACACACAGAGACCAGCTTAAGATCATGGTGCACGACTATCTGCGTCTCAACACCGATGTTTTTGTATGTGTTCCGGATCCAATAGACTTCTGGATATCCAAAATGGACGAATGGCCCGAGCTGGCTCGTCACGCCATAGAGGTGTTGTCCTGCCCAGCAGCCAGCATCATATCTGAGCGGACCTTCAGCACAGCTGGAGGAGTCATTACAGACAAACGCATCCGGCTTTCCACAGATAATGTGGATCGTTTGACTTTCATCAAGATGAATCAGGCATGGATCTCTGATGATGTTGTGGCCCCAATTGCCGAGGTCACCGATTAGTTGCCGGTCTACTTCACATTCCTCTTCAAACAGAAATGGTCCTCTTGAAAAACTTATTTTTAAAATGATCATTTCTTACTGCAATTTTTATTCTCTTTTCCCAACAGTTCATTTTGCTGGTTTTGCTGTGAGGAGACTGTGACAGCAGGTTTCATGACAACACCGTATTCCATTTACTCACTTTATCTTTAGAAGTTTTCGCATTGTCAATGGTTTTGAGGTCATGTTGCTGTGAGATACAGCTATAATTATGGTCCTTTGGAACAGAAATGTGGCTTTTAAGTGGCATTTCTCCCTCACAATTTTTTAATAGTGGCTGAGAAGTCATATTTATAATTTTTTGGGGTCATGTAGCTGTGAGATACAGCAATAATCATGGTCCTTTGGAACAGAAATGTGGCTTTTAAGTGGCATTTCTCCCTCACAATTTTTTATAGTGGCTGAGAAGTCATTTTTATAATTTTTTGGGTCATGCTGCTTTGAAATGCAGCAATACTACAGGTCCTATTATAAAAAAAATGTTGTTTCTAACAGACATTTGTTCTTCACAATTGTCCAAAGTGGCTCAAGGGTCATGCTTTGAATTTTTGGGGGCATTTTGCTTTGAAATGCAGCTATACTACAGGTCCTATTATAAAAAAAATGTTGTTTCTAACAGACATTTGTTCTTCACAATTGTCCAAAGTGGCTCAAGGGTCATGCTTTGAATTTTTGGGGGCATTTTGCTTTGAAATGCAGCTATACTACAGGTCCTGTTATAAAAAAAAAGTTGGTTCTAACAGACATTTGTTCTTCACAATTGTCAAGAGTGGCTCAAGGGTGATGGTGCTGTCAGAAACAGGAATAGGTAGGACACTGTTAATGGACACATATTGGCAAAATTTGACTTGTTTTTGCAAGATCTTTAACATAGCTATCAATCCCTGTATTGAGACAACCCATTTAATACAAATAAAAAAAGAGAAACAAAGACATGGTGGGATTCCATCCTATTTTAAAAATGTGTTTTCTAGAATTAAACTACTAAAAACTTGCATGTACAAAATAGCTGGTAAAAAAATTCCTCTGAATTGTACAAGGGAGGTACAGGAAAACTTGACCAGATGTAGGTTATTCAGAGGACATGGAGTATGAGCACCGACAGAGAACAAAGTACAGAGACAATTTCCTCCAGCACATTGAGTAAAATAAGAAAAAGAATGCCAAGAAAAGGGACCTGGGTGGAACAGGAGCGTTAACCACCAGTATTTCCAAGTGAAGCTCAATTGGTCCGCACTCATACGGAGGGGCAAGCGCTACCCAGGACAGGGACAGTATATGTCCAGTGAAACTAAAATGGTGGTTGAAAGACTCCTTTTCCGGCACTTTTTAAATGTAGGGGTCATGAAGGTTTGGGGATCATGCTGTGGCCAAGGACAGATATAGTCAATGTCCAGTTCAACTAAAATGGTGGTTGAAAGACTCCTTTTTCCGGTACTTTTTAATCTGTGGGTCAGTCAGGTTTAATGGTCATTCTGCGGTACAGGACAGATATAGTCAATATCCAGTGAAACTAAAATGGTGGTTGAAAGACTCCTTTTTCTGGCACTTTTTAATCTGGGGGTCATGCAGGTTTAGGGCTCATGCTGTGGCCCAGGACAGTTATAGTCAATGTCCAGTGAAACTAAAATGGTGGTTGAAAGACTCCTTTTTCCGGCACTTTTTAATCTGTGGGTCAGACAGGTTTAATGGTCATTCTGCGGTACAGGACAGATATAGTCAATGTCCAGTGAAACTAAAATGGTGGTTGAAAGACTCCTTTTTCCGGCACTTTTTAAATGTGGGGGTCATGCAGGTTTGGGGCTCATGCTGTGGCCCAGGACAGGTATAGTCAATGTCCAGTGAAACTAAAATGGTGGTTGAAAGACTCCTTTTTCCGGCACTTTTTAATCTGGGGGTCATGCAGGTTTGGGGCTCATGCTGCGTTCCAGGACAGGGATATTCAATGTCCAGTTCAAGTAGATGATAGTTCAAATCATTCTGCCTTCTGGCCACTTTTTAATTTGTGGGTGATGCAGGTTTATGGGTCATGCTGTGGAACAAGAAAGGGATAGTGAATGTTGTGTGTTTTTTTTTTCTGTGGCTTTTATAACCTAAGTGTGTTGCCTAAGATGTAGCACGTATCCATTTGACTGTTGGGGATGTTTTAATTTCCCAGCTTCTCCAGCCCTGTTTGGGTGTAAGAATGAGTGTGTTGTTGCTCTCCCATAGACTTTAATGGTCATCGCTCATAATCGACTGCTCACTATCGACTATCTTGTCGATGATGGTCGACTATCGACCATCGACCGATGTCGATGGCCAACGCAATCGCTCAACACTATTTGTGAACCATTCCATTGTAGATTTTGCTTTATGTTTGGGATCATTGTCTTGTTGGAAGATAAATCTCCATCCCAGTCTCAGGTCTTCTGGAGACTCCAACAGGTTTTCTTCCAGAATGGTCCTGTATTTGGCTCCATCCATCTTCCCATCAATTTTAACCATCTTCCTTGTCCCTTCTGAAGAAAAGCAGATCCAAACCATGATGCTGCCACCACCATGTTTGACAGTGGGGATGGTGTGTTCAGGGTGATGAGCTGTGTTGCTTTTATGCCAAACATATCGTTTTGCATTGTGGCCAAAAAGTTCAATTTTGGTTTCATCTGACCAGAGCCCCTTCTTCCACATGTTTGGTGTCTCCCAGGTGGCTTGTGGCAAACTTTAAACGAGACTTTTTATGGATATCTTTGAGAAATGGCTTTCTTCTTGCCACTCTGCCATAAAGACCAGATTTGTGCAGTGTACAACTGATTGTTGTCCTATGGACAGACTCTCCCACCTCAGCTGTAGATCTCTGCAGTTCATCCAGAGTGATCATGGGCCTCTTGGCTGCATCTGTGATCAGTCTTCTCCTTGTTTGAGATGAAAGTTTAGAGGGATGGCCGGGTCTTGGTAGATTTGCAGTTGTCTGATACTCCTTCCATTTCAAAATGATCGCTTGCACAGTGCTCCTTGGGATGTTTAAAATTTGGGAAATCTTTTTGTATCCAAATCAGGCCTTAAACTTCTCCACAACAGTATCATTGACCTGCCTGGTGTGTTGCTTGGTCTTTATGATGCTCTCTGCACTTTAAACAGAATCCTGAGACTATCACAGAGCAGGTGCATTTATACTGAGACTTTATTAGACACAGGTAACACAGGTGACTTTATTAGACACATATTTATTATCAGTTATTTAGGACAACATTGGATCATTCAGAGATCCTCACTGAAGTTCTGGAGTGAATTTTATGCACTTAAATTAAAGGGTCTAAATAATTTTGCATGCCCCACTTTTCAGTTTTTTTCCCAAAAGTTAAAAATATCCAATAAATTTCATTCCACTTCACAATTGTGTCCCACTTGTTGTTGATTCTTCACCAAAAAATTTAAATTTTATATCTTTAAGTTTGAAGCCTGAAATGTGGCAAAAGGTTGAAAAGTTCAAGAGGGCCGAATACTTTCGCAAGGCACTGTATATGTCTTGTTTGGTTTAGAATCGATTCTGTGATTCTGACCAAGCTGCTAAACCAAATATATTAATCTTTATGTTCTAAAAGTAGTCGAAAATTAATTAAAGGAAAAATATAGGTGGTATTGATACTAAACATCCCAGACCCAAATGATTCAGTGAATATACATAATGCCAGTAAATTTCGTACGTAAGTAACTACTTATAAACATTTCCAGGAATTTTTATACTTTTTAGTAGAAAAATAGACTTGTTCTAATGCAAATGAAGATAAATCTATTCAATAATATTTCTCCACGAATTACATTAAAAAACAATGCTTGATAAAAAGAATGGAAGTTAAAATATCATAATCACATCGTGTTATGGTTGCCAAATATTCTCCCTTTATTACCAGCAAAAACTGCTATTTCTTTTTTTAACTACTGCCTATAGTATTGGTGAAATAAATAGTAGTGAACTAAAAGGAATTCTACTTATTAATTAGCTCAACATGTATGCAATAGGTAACAAAAATATAACCAAATGAATCTTTTAATTTTACTTCCTATAATAACATTTCTATCTGCCTGCTTTGTACGATGGTTTCCTGGAGCTGCAATTCTCTCTGCTTATGCACTGTTTAACGCATGTATCCTTGGCTGCGGTTATCTGCAACACAGAAGCTTGTTTATGTTTCTTACTAACAAACCTTAACCCTAAAGAGCTCTGTAGCATTGTGCCCTAGTATTAAAACCCCTCCATCATCAATGTCCTTCTGATAGGCTCAGTTAGGAATAGCAGAGATAAAATGTCAGCCCCTGCTGTAAAACCACCCACAGCATGAACTGGAAAGGGGAGCCTGAAGCTGCCTGTGAAGAACAGTCTCTGTGAAACAGCCTGATGGGAAACCCCTTCAAATGGGTGTCAAAACCACAATCCTTCGTATTAGAGCTTCCTTTAAGAAAAGTACTATTCCCTCATCAACTTATAAAAGTTTTACTGTTCAGATCGGTTGAATCAGTTTGACTTGTGAGTAGCACCTTGAGCTGCGAGGCAGCAATAGAAGATAAGTAATAATTATTTTTTCTGTGACTGTCAGGCGCTAATTGTTAACGAATTTTCCTGCAATTGTGTAAAATACAGATAGGACTGAACAGGCCTGAACCGAATTCTAAGTAAAACAACTTTAATACTGGGCAGTAGGGCTCCAGTTTGAAGTTTTGGTTTGGTTGCAGCATTTTTTTGGCTTAATTTGGCCAATCAATAGAATTTGTTCACAGTATACAGAAGCACTTGTGCTCCACTAATAACAAAGGCCAAAAAAAAGGGTATTACACATAAATAAAAATGACTTTTTCTAAGCAATTAAAAAGCAGTGAACACGAATATGTATGCTAAAATGCTAAGCCAAAATGCTAAAAATAAATTAAAATGCAAGAAATTAACCAAATAGGCAATCAATATAACCATATTAGTGTCAACATCACGATTGGAGGGAGTAAAATGTTATGCCCTTAGTCCTATATTTAATCTACTAATACCTTAAATACATAGGAGACACGGGTAACCCCGCAAGAATAACCATATGGATTGCAAACCAATTATATCTAAGCAATTAATTTTAAAGGACTTTATTGAAACATAATCCTCAGAATATGTAACATATGTGCAAAATATTTTCGTTACTTGCGATTCGAAGTCATAGTAGGCAGTCGGTACAAAGTATGAATATTCAGTCCTCAACAACGCCAAGTAGGGGCATGGAAATCAGACGACGGACGAAAGGCTTGACTTCGGGGCGTGTTCCCTTCTCAAACACGCCCGAAACGTGACGAACGCCGTGGGGTCCGTCTGTCGTTTCATTGCTCACTACTTGCTTCCCCTTTGGCACCTCACCTCAGTCTGAGTCGTCTTTGTTAGCTTAACCATAAGTGTGATTTGTTGAATCCTTAGCCCTAATTTTTTCAAAAGTTTAATTGAACACATTTTGAACTGAACAGGAAAAGATTCACTCATCATATTTGCCTAAATATCAAATGTTGTCTTAAAGGGAATCTGTTGCCAATTTTTTTTTTTACTTATTAAATCAAGACCCTGATCCATAATCTTTTCCTCTCAGCCGTTTTTATTTCCTGATTGTAGATTTCTCAATTTGGCCGTCTATATATGATTGTGGGGAAGACATTCTTGTTTGCACTGCTTTAACAGCAGTCAGAGAGATACTTTACAGCAGCCTTGTATAGGACTTGTATAGGATAGACTTGTATAGGATAGTTTTCACTGTGAAGGGAGGTGAGAGGGGGAGCTGTGACATCTCTTCTTGTGACTGGTGGATTCTGTGTTATCTGTACACAATGGCGTCTCCGTTCAGTTTGACCCTGCTTTTACTGATAATGTGCAGACTGCTGAAAAGCTCTCTAAACAGAACAGGAAGTGTCAGACGATTATTAGGCCTAGTGGCTAAAGTGAAAACTGCAGGACTTGAGAAGTATTAAAAACATATTGAAAGTGATATGGAAAAAAAAAAAAAACATAACTAAAAATTCCTAAAAAATGTGTTTAACATAAAAATGTGAGTTGACAATAAGTCATTTTTTGATGACACATTCCCTTTAAGTTGATTCAGTAATCTATCACTATGCTATTATCATTCTTGTCTGGTTATGTACAGAAACAATAAAGATTCCATATAATTACTTTATTTACAGTACTTACCTGCATTTTAATCAGAAAAGCCAGCATGGAGTGGTTTAGATATTCATTAAACATTATTCAAAGGTTTATAGGCATTTCTTCTACCTGCCTTTAAGTCATGTTTATGTCATATTGCGTGAGACTGAAGAAATCTTCTCTCATTTCCAGCTTTATCTGTTTTAAAGAGATTTTGCCAAAGCTGTCTGTGTACCAGAAACTGAAATCTATGTCAGCTATGAGCTGGCGTAGATTTCTGCCACACAAATTTATCAATTCTAACAGTGTGTTCCAATGTCTTTATAACTAAGGGTGGAATTATATTTTTTAACAACAGGTTGCGTACTTGACTGCTAAAGATATACTGTATGCATAGAGTGACTGTAGTGTTTTGCAACTCAGAAAATTATTTCTGCTCTGAAAATCAAATAAAAATACAATATTTTAATACACTATATGTAAATGTCTAAAAAAGTATTTTTGTAGGTAACAAGAATATCCTAAAAACTTTTCACACTAGTGTGGCTCCATGCACTTTTTTAACTTTTTTTTTTACTGCTGTCTATTAAAAAAACAAAAACACCTGTATTCTCACCTTAGAGTTAGCAATGCACCGTATTCACCCTCCGCTGGTCTTCTGTTCTCTGTCCGCCTCCTGTCGAATGAGACATCACTGCTGCAGCAAATCAGTGGCTGCAGCTGTCACGTCCATTGGATGACATCACTGTTTGGATCACTTTTCTCTGAATGGTGATGTCAGCCAATAGTACGTGACAGCTGCAGCCACTGATTGGCTGCAGTGGTAATGTCCTATTACACAGAAGACTGGAAAATAACAGAAGACTGCCAGGACAGAGCATCATTGGATCCAATTTGAGAAGAGAGATATATATTTTTTTATTTTTAAAAGGCAACAGTATTCTTTTTAAAAACTAGACAAAATGTCTTGGACAACCCCTTTAATTGGGATTGACACACTCTGTATGAAAGGACATATGCATACCTTTCTACTTACCCACATTCATTATATCAGACTCACCTATTATATATAGACTTATATGTGTATAAAGTGTGAATGGCGACAAACCTGGAGGTAATGGATACTGTTAAATATTTTACTGGTTTCTGAACTTGCGGTTGAACAATAAAATTGAAATAACAAGGACTTCTGGTTCTGGTGATATCATGGAGTGACACACTCAATTTAAACCCGGCAAAGATACTTGTAGATTCCTAAAAGAGACTCCTATCTACACCTGAACTTACCACCTGCATAAAAATCTCTCGGGAGCATTCTTAGAGAGATGGAACTTCCGCATCACATGCGCAATTTCCTCTGCCAGGATCCCCGTGGAGATTCTCAGAGCAGAATTCAGCTGGAGCTGCAGTCGGCTCTGCGAAGGTACAAAAAGCTGCAGCACTACAAGAAGAAACCCCACAGAACATTGCCCTGGGACTCACACGATCTTGCCAGGAGAACACCAGCTGAAGCGGGGATCAAATTGGACCTGGCGTCCTTGTACACCCCATGGAGACTGCGATGTTAGCCCTATAGGTACAGGCCTTACATTTCTACTCATTAAATATCAGGCTTTCCCCCCTATCTCATTCTCTCATAAACTCTCAACAGAGAGGACTTAATTTTCTTATCAGCCAGTGGAGAGTGTTGGAATCGATCCACCGTGCATTTTGAGACATTTAGTATGTTGTGACTGTTCTTATTACAACACAACTCCTGCCTATGCTACCATAGCACATCATCATGTCAGCAGAAACTTCTAACCCAGCTATATCATATACAAAAAAAGGTTTTGTAGCCTCAGTACAGAGTTTTAGAGCTGACAAGACATAGGGAGCCCCTGTGCAACTTAGTGACTTTGACTTTAACTCATCTTAGCCCACCTGACATCTGACAGCCAAATATATATACTACTGTTCTAAACCCTTTCTTTCTGATCATAACTCTGGAATAAAAGAAATTGATCTTCTTTTATGACATCTTCTCACATCTATCCATGCCATGAGGCTGTTACTGTATATGGAAAAATATCTCCACAAAATGGGACATAATCAAAACCTTAAAAAGCAGGGAAAAGGTCTCAAGTCACAATCTCCAGTATCTCCAGATTCCTTAGAACCTGAGACCATTGAAGATCCCCTTGGTGTAGAAGATTGGGGTATCTCTTCAACTCCCATCAATGAACCTGAACCTGCAGTGCTGACATCGGAGAGGCCCCACAACATCTCTAGCATGAATTTCAAAGCTATAGCTGCAGAAGTTGTTTGTCAGATCTCCCCAGAAATCCAGGCCTCTCTAGCTGCCACTGTAGCACATGTTTACACAAGTAAAGGCCGATATTAACACTCATGATAAATGACTGGATGTACATGAACTTCAAATACAGGTGCTTAAAGAAGATATTGAAAAATTCCGAACTCAACTCTATGACAACCTGCAAGAAAATAAACAACTAAATAATAAAATAGAAGATTTAGAAAACAGGTCCAGGAGTAACAACCTGAGAGCCCTGGGCATCTCAGAAACAATCCCTCCAAGAGACTTTTTCACCCTTTGTGAACATGACCTACCTGAAGTATTAAGTGTTACTAGTCCCTGCAAGATTGAGAGGGCTCATCGTCTAAGTCCTTATCACTGTGGAGGAATGAGAGCAGAATCAAAAAAAGATAAGGCACCAGCCTTGAGAAATAGACCTCGCCAGATTGTAGTGAAACACTTGGTTTTTACTAACAAAGCGTCTATCCTAAAAACATTTAAGAAGCTAAAATCTGAACTCATCTTTAAAGGCTGGAAAATACTAGTATATGAAGACTTCACAGCGGAAGTAGTTAAAAAGTATAGATCCTTCTCTGCTATTTGCTCTGAACTGTTTCAAAAGCAGATAACATTTGCCTTAAAGGAGTTTTATCGTTTGAACTCTTCATGCTGTTCAGCTAATTCTCTGAGATTTAATTTGAAATCCAGGGGCGAGTCTCTTCTCTCAGAAGGCGTGTCTCTCCTGCCAGGAGGCATGTCTCTCCTCCCAGGAGGCATGTCTTCCCTCACTAAAGAACTGTGACATCATCATTTTGTATGAAGCAGGGGATGCAGAAGGTTATCTAGATATAACAGCTCTGTAGCCTCCTGCATGCTTCTTATGTCTGCAGCCTTCAGGCTCCACAAGCTCCTTGCTGTGCTATATGCAGTTATACACACAGCCTGAACTGATGAGACATGTGAGGAGTGTACACTGCCCCATCCCTCCTCTCCCTCTGTTACCAGACAGGAGACTGTATGACTGTGGTATATGCAGTTATACACACAGCCTGAACTGAAGAGACATGTGAGGAGTGTACACTGCCCCCCCCCCTTTCCCTCTGTTATCAGGCAGCAGACTGGGTTATATGGAGCAATGCACACTCCCCTCCTACCCTTCTCTCCCCCTGTTAACAGGTAGGAACCTGTATAAGACTCTGTTATATGAGGGGATCTGTGACTTAAACAGGCAGTAATTGCCCAGATCACTCATCCAAGAGCTGGGAGATGTATATAGAGCTAGCAGACCTTGGTTTCACTATCGATTTTAACAGCTCAGAGGGGAGAAAACACAGAGTGTGCAGGCAGCCAATCACAGCGCAGGGGGCATGGCCGGGACGTTTCCTGTCTGGGGGCGTATCCAAACAGACTGAATGAAATGTCAGCCAGTCAATCACAGTGCAGGGGGCGTGTCTAGGGGGGGCGGGATCCGGTCAGGGGGTGTCTCCCAACCAGCAGCAGCAGAAACAGAATACAGATTTACAGAAAAGCTCGTATCTGCTAAACCAAGTCACAGAGGTAATGCAAACCAATTACAAAAGTGCTTATTTTTACTGTACCCATAATCTGAGACATGATCTTTGTAGCAAAAAAAACCCTTTAATGTATCCAGCTATTCTGCAGATGTTTCACAAAAACGGAACACTTACAAATTCTACTCGCCTTCTGAAGCGAAGAACTTTTTCAATGAGGCAAAACACTGTTCATCGCCTGGCACAATTACATCCATACTCTGCATCTCTCTCTACTAGAGTAGAATTGGAATCAGAAGACAATTGTCCACATTCCCCAGGTCCCATGAGCCTGAAGGCGCAGCATAAAATGCAAGCTTTCAAAATGGTCACCTGATTTTTTTAATCCACTGTAAGATTGACACAGATTTTTGTTCTCTCTCTTAAGATTCAACCCTGGACATGCTCATACATCATGTTTTCCTTAGCTGGTTTTAATACTTGACATACAGGAACCTTGTCATGACAAAACCCAGGGTGTTCCCTCTTGGACTCCTATCGCTGTTGCGTGTGTGCTTCACCAGGGGGTCTGACAGGGATCACTCGTGTTGTGTATATTTTGGGAGTTGAGTTGTTTAATTACACATAGGTGACAGTAGTCATTATTACTAGATTATTATAATTCTCTACTTCACAGGAGGTGTTCCTTCTTGGACTCCGACCGTTGCCCCTCCTGGGGTGTGCGAGGGGGTCTGATGGGGATCATCTCCTTTATCTGATAGACCATCTGAGTTCCCTGCTTTAACAACTTAGCTAATCCACATGAAATTGTTCACTTTGGTAATCTGTTTCATGACATGCAGTGCTTGGGGGGTGCTCCCTCTTGGACTTCAAATGGCGGGGGGTTTAAGGGGATAATTTTTTCAGCAATAATTTTTTGTGGCCAGTCTGACTTGATGAGATCTGTTGGGAACGTGACTCGGAGGGTAGATAGGTGAATGTTAAAATTAAATCTAGTGAGGAGATTTCTTTGTATGACATATATGGCCCAAATTCAGGGGAGTCGCATATCCTTTGTGACACTTTTAAATTTAAAATTGTCAGCTGGAATTTTAATACTGTTATATCCCAGCTTGAAAATTGAAATGGGGGGGTTGTCTCTAAAAATACTGTAATTAAAAGGTGGGAAAAGAATTTCTTGCTAAGTTCATAGACAACATCAATACTTGTGACCCATGGCGAATTTTGAACCCAGAGGGACGGGAAATCTCTCACTTTTCCCACTTGCACAATAACTAGTAAAGAATAGACCATGGGCCACATGTATGAAAACTGTCTTGGTCAACCAATCAGAAAGCTCCTTTCATTTTTTCAGAGCACTATATGAAATTAAAGGGGCACTCTGATTGGTTGCTGTGGGCAACAAAGAAAGTCAGACCAAGACAGTTTTCATACATGTCACCCTATATATTCACATCATGTAGTCTTCTATTAAGAGTGGAAGACATAGAGATTGGAGACAAGGTCATTTCTGACCATGCACCTATTGTACTCACTTTATCATAGCGTTTTCTGTGTGGTACAGATTACATATGGAGGTTTCCATCTTATCTAGCTACGGATAATGAGTTTAACACCATTCTTCAAGGATGGAGGCTTGAATTTCAGTCATATAATGCTGAACACAAGGATTCCCCCCAAATATTCTAGGTTGTGGCAAAAGTGTTGTTGAGAGGAAAATCAATTTACCATGTTTCCAGGTTCAAGAAGCTACTAAATAACAAAATTGACTCATTGAGCAGTGACTCACTTCTGAAGATATCAAGTCCAAGTGGATATAGGCTAAACTGAATTACGAGTCTTGGTTGAAAAAAGAGAACATAAAAAGTGGTCAAAGGCTGAGGCTAATTTATTTAGCTTCTGTAACATGCTGGGTAGTTTACTGGCAAAATTCGCCAGGGGCTCACACCCTCTGGATCCATTCCCTATTCTGAAAGATCGAGACCGGCTTCTTAGGAGACAGGGAGGAGAGATTACTGAAATACTTTGCTCCTTCTATTAAAAACTTTACTCAGAAGAACACCTAGATTACAAGTTCTCTAAATCCTGGTTGAATAGAGTTGATCTCCCTGACTTGACTGAGGATGAGGTGGCCATACTTGGTGCCCCTATCACTACTCCAGAACTCGAGAGGGAAATTTCTAAGTTAAAGAATCATAAATCCTCAGGACCAGACCAATACACTGGGGAGTTCTTCAAAGCCCTGAAATCCCAGATAACACCTACCTTATTAAATTTTTATAACTCCTACCTTTTCTTAAAGTCCCCACTCTTGTGTCTTCATACCATCCCATTTCATGTATTGATGTATACCTTAAGTTGCTGGCAAAGATTATGGCTGATCATTTGGCCCCCACCTACTCCCAAGACTAATTGGAACCCACCAAGTTGGTTTCGTTCAAGGGCATTCAGCGTTGGCCAAAATAAGGAGGTCTTGTTGATTTTGGATGAAATTAAGAAATGCTCTGATCATCAATTTCATCCTGCTATGCTAACCATAGATACTGAAAAGTCCTTTGATAGCATAGATTGGGGATGGCTAGATATGGTCCTGGACAAAATAGTCCCTACCGAACGTTTCTAATATCTAGTGATGAGCGATTGTATCAACTATCGTTATCGATTAGATAGTCGATATCGGCAATTATCATGACGATTTCCGATAGTCGATAACAGATTATCGCCGATGACCATTAAAGTCTATGGGAGAGGAACAACACCTTCATTCTTACACCCAACCAGGGCTGGAGAAGCTGGAATTAACATCCACAACAGTAAACTGGATACAAGCTACATCTTAGGTAACACAATTCGTCAACACGAGTCACAGAAAAAAAGTCACAGACTATTCACTATCCCTGTCTTGTACCACAGCTCGACCCTTAAACCTGCATGACCCACGAATTAAAAAGTGCCCGAAGGCGTATTATTTAACCCTCATTTTATTGAACTGGACATTGACTATCCCGTCCTGGGCCAGAGATGACCCTTAAACCCGTCTGACCCCCCGATTTTAAAAAATGCCAGAAAAAGGGGTCTTTGAAGCACCATTTAGTTGAACTGGACATTGACTAACCCGTCCTGGATCGTATGACCCATTAAACCTTTCTGACCCACAGATTAAAAAGTGCCGGGACAGGAATCTTTCACCTACCATTTTAGTTGAACTGAATATTGACTAGTCCTGTCCTGGGCCAAAGCATGAGCCCCAAACCTGCATGACCCCCAGATTAAAAAAGTGCCGGAAAAAGGAGTCTTTGAACCACCATTTTAGTTGAACTGGACATTGACTATCCCTGTCCTGGGCCACAGCATGAGCCACACCTGCATGACCCCCAGATTAAAAAGTGCTGGAAAAAGGAGACTTTGAACAACCATTTTAGTTGAACTGGACATTGACTATACCTGTCCTGTACCGCAGTATGACCCTCAAACCCGCTTGACCCACAGATTAAAAAGTACCGGGAAAAGGAATCTTTCCACCACCATTTTAGTTGAACTGGACATTGACTACACCTGTTCTGGGCCACAGCATGAGCCCCAAACCTGCATGACCGCCAGATTAAAAAAGTGCTGGAAAAAGGAGTCTTTGAACCACCATTTTAGTTGAACTGGACATTGACTATCCTGTCCTGCCCAGCATGAGCCCCAAACCTGCATGACCCACAGATTAAAAAAAGTGCTGGAAAAAGGAGTCTTTGAACCACCATTTTAGTTGAACTGGACATTGACTATACCTGTCCTGGGCCACAGCATGAACCCCAAACCTGCATGACTCCCAGATTAAAAAAGTGCCGGAAAAAGGAGTCTTTGAACCACCAATTTAGTTGAACTGGACATTGACTATACCTGATCCTGGGCCACAGCAAGAGCCCCAAAACTGCATGATCCCCAGATTAAAAAATTGCCAGAAAAAGGAGTCTTTGAACCACCATTTTAGTTGAACTGGACATTGACGATAACTGTCCTGGACCGCAGCATGACCCTCAAAGCTGCATGACCCACAGATTAAAAAGTGCCAAAAGAAAGTAGTCTTTGAAGCAGTATTTTAGTGAAATGGACATTGAATATCCATATTTGAAGCAGTATTTTAGTGAAATGGACATTGAATATCCATATCCTCTAACGCAGCATGACCCAAAAACCCGCACAAGTGCCCTTATGGACCATCAGCAGAAAATTTCGCAATAAGAAATAAGCTATATTAAAAAAAAACTTGTTTTCCAATACTGCTGCTGCTAGTACTACTTGCTATTCTACTGGTGACATTGTTCCACCGTGACATTAGAATGTGAAGCAAACGAAACAGATGTCCCCAGTAGGTCAAAAGGCCTGTCTGAAAATCCTGCATTCTACTGTCAAGTGGGTTGGAGAAAATTACTGATCAAGGCGGGTGAGGCTGTAAACGTGGTTCATGCAGGTTCAGCTGTCAGGGCCGGACTTACAGTGGGTGTGGTGAGAGCAAGGGCTGACGTCCGTCATCTATTAACACGCAGGTTCAGCTAGCAGGGCCCGAGTCGCAGTCGGTGCGTTGAGAGCCAGGGCTGGTGTTCGTCATCTATTAACATGCAGTTTCAGCTAGCAGGGCCCGAGTTACATTGGATACGGTGAGAGCCCAGGCTGGCACCCGTCATCCATTAACACCGCAAAAATTCCCTTATGACGCAGCAACGAAAACAGTCGAGCTGAAGCAGTGTGGAAGCGGAAGTGTGAGCTTAAACCTCCAGCCTTCCTCAGTACACAGTCAGACCTGGTAGCCTGAGAAAGTCACCTCTACGAGAGCGCTTGCCCTCGTTGAGTGCGGACCAATGAGCTTCCTTGGAAATGTGGTGGTCGCTCCTGTTTCACCAGGTGCCCTTTTCTGGATCTTTTTCTCATTATAACTGTGAGGAAATAGTCTTGTTCTACTTCTGTTCAAGTCTCCTATACTCCCTTGTACAATGCAGAGGATATTTGTATCACTATTTTGTCATGCATTTTTTTGAGTTATCTAGAAACCACATTGTTAAAATATGATGGAATTCCACCACATCATATTTCTACTTTTTTTTTTTGTTGTTCATTACAGAGATGCTAGCTATGTAAAGATCTGAAAAACAGCATTTGCAATATGTGTCCGATTAACAGTGCCTACCTATTCCTGTTTTTGACAGCACCATGCCCCATAAATTCAAACATCACCCTTGACCACTGTTGACAATTGTGAAGAACAATGTCTGTTGAAACCACATTTTTAAATAGACTGTAGTATGCTATTTCACACAGCATGACCCAAAAAATTATAAATGACTTCTCAGCCCTGTTTAAATTGTGAGGGAGAAGCCACTTAGAAGCCACTTTCTGTTCCAAAGGACTTGTAGTATCTCACAGCAAATGACCCAATAACATTGACAGTGCGAAAATTCTAAAGATGAAGGGAGTAAATGGAATACGTTTTTTTCATGAAACTGTGTAATTGGTGTCTTTTACAGTCTCCTCACCGCAAAACCAGCAAAATGAACTTTTGGGAACTGAGAATAAAAATTGCAGTAAGAAATGATCATTTAAAAAATTTTTTTCAAAAGACCATTTCTGTTTGAAGAGGTGTGAAGTAGCCAGCAACTATTCGTGACTCGGCAATTGGGGCAAGCATTATAGAGATCCAGCTGATCATCTGATGAAGTCAAACGATCCACATTATCTGTGGAAGCGGATGCGTTGTCTTAATGACTCCTCGGCTGTGTGAGGTCGCTAGATATGACGCTGGTGCGGCGACAACACCTTATGGGTGCGAGCCAGCCGCATCGTCAATTTGGATACCAGAAGTCTATGGGTCGGAACACATACAAAACTCGGTGTGAACGCAGATAGACGTGCACCATGATCTTAAACTGGTCTCTGGGTGTTGTATGTGTGGCCTGCATTGCATGCGTTGGTGAGGTAATGACTCCTCCAGCTGAGCTGAAGGTCTGCTCAGATATGACGCTGGCTGCTGTGCAGGACAACACCTCTATGGCTTGGCGAGCGAGCTCGGGACATTCATCCATTTTGGATACTCAGAAGTCGATTGGGTCCGGAACATATACAAAAACATCGGTGTTGAGATGCAGATAGTCATGCACCATGATCTTAAGCCGGTTTCTGTGTGTTGTATATGTGCCCTGTATTACATACGTTGGCGTGGTGGTAAATAAGGACTGCCAGAGGTCACCCATTAGGCTTCTGCTACAATGCTTGCTGCTGCTGCTGCCACTGCGGCTACTTGGCACTCTGCTGCTGTCACGTTGCTGACGTTGTTCCATCGTGACATTTAAAGAACGTGAAGCAGACGCAACAGATGTCTCCAGTTGATCAATCAGCACGGTCTCCAATTCCTGTATTTTACTTGATTTCCCAAGCCTCTTGGTCGAGGGGCACTAGAAAACTGATCTTCCTCATCTTCCTCCTCCGCCTCAAATCCGTGACAACCTCTTTTCAAGGCAGGGACATCGGTAACGTCGGTGTCCATGAATACCTCATCCTCCTACTCCTCCGCTTCCTCCGGCACAGCTTCAACACAGCGCTGACTTGCCTCAGATGATGCACCCTGAGAGCTGAGGCGCCTCCTTGCACTAGCCCTGGACCCTGAACCACTGCCTAATGAAGACCGATAAAGTTGTGAAACTGTCGGGCCTTCTGGATTCGACGGAGAGAAAGGCTCCGTGTCCACTTCTGTGTCTGTCTCCTCCTCCATCACTGGTGGGAATTGATGATTCAGAGTGTCCAACGATCATTCCAGAACTAAGATCACCACAATGCTCATGCTGACAAGGGCATTGTCCGCACTGACCACTTTGGTGGCTTCTTAAAAACTGGCAAGGATGGTTCAGAGCTCTTTCACCTGCCTCCACTCTCGGTGGCTCAACACCCCGAGGTCCGCATCGCTGCTTGTCAGGCCATGTGACACTTCGTACTGCGTAAGGGCATTGCGCTGCTGCCACAATCGCTGGAGCATGTGGAGGTGGATTCCAGGTGTTGCCACGTCAACAATGAAACGGTTGACGGGGAGGCCGAGCTGACGCTGCAACGCAGCCAGGCGGGACGAAGCAGGGTGCGAACGGCGGAAGTGTGAGCTCAGACCTCGAGCCTTCCTCAGCAGGCAGTCCAGAACCGGGTAGCGCTTTAGAAATTTCTGGACGATGAGGTTCATAACGTGTGCCAGGCAAGGGATGTGCTCCAGCCTACCGATCTTAAGGGCGGCCAGGAGATTTCGCCCGTTATAGCACACCACCTTTCCTGGCACAGGGTTCTTGTTACCCAGCCAGCGCTCTGTCTTGTTGTGAAGAGCCGTCCACAACTCCTGACCTGTGCGTTGACGGTCTCCAAGACAGATTCATTTCACCACTGCCTGGTTTCTATGGGCATGTGATGCTACTAGTTGACGGTGGGTGAAAGAACCCTGCACCATCCCTGCGGTCTTGAAGAGCGTTTGCCGAGCCTGAGAGCCACCGTTACCACCAGAGACATCCACCCAGCTCACCCAGTGAGCTGTCACAGAGATATAGCGGCCTTGGCCGTGCTTACTAGTCCATGTATCGGTGGTCAGATGGACTTTTCCGGACACAGATGCAGACAACGCGCTTGAAATTTTAGATGACACGTGGCTGGCCAGGGCAGGGACGGCTTTTCTGGCTGCTAGACTGGACACTGTACGCCGTACAGGTGAAACTGGTGGAAGGATAAGGGGTACGATTGGTCTCTGGTGGTGCTGGTAGTACTCAGGCGACGGTGGAGTCTGAAGCGGAGGATGATCCTTGCTCATGACTCTGAGAGACATGGGCAGCTGAGGAACACTTGGTCGTGGCGGAGGAGGAGGAGGCGAAGACATAGGGTTTGAAAGTGGTTGGAAGCCCGGGATCGGTGTGGCCTTTTTTGGCCAAGTGTTCCCTCCATTTCAACTCATGCATTCACTGCATGTGACTAGACATGTTGGTGGTGGTTAAACACCTAAGATTCTTCCCTCTACTGATACGTTTACTACAAAGGCGGCATATGACATCGCTGGGTGAATCAGAGGCTCGCTTGAAAAAGGCCCAGGCGTGAGAGGTTCTGGACCTTTTCCATGGCGATAAGCGAGGAGCGGTGTTTCCACTAATTGTGGCTGGCGGAATAATCTCAGCGGACTTGTGGGACCACCCTCTTCCTTTTTGAGGCGGGACCCGTACTGACATTACCCCATCGTCTTCCTCCTCGTCCAGTGGTGAAGCGCTCACAAGCAAATTCTGCTGAAAAGACCACGTTGGATCCGCAATGTCGTTATCATCATCATCATCAACACAGGTAACTTCCTCGTCCTGACATTCTACATCCTGGAGCTGTGGGCTACAAGCAACAGGCACTGCCAGGTGTTGCCGACCACTCGGGATTTGTGGCGACTGACCGGCTTCCTTCTCCTCCTCTGATGGCATCAACGATTGGGCGTCAGAGCAGGAAAAATCTTCCTCTTTGGCCTCTTGATCTTTTGAAATGCCTTCTGACCCCAACCGCATTTTGTCATCAAAGAGGTCTTCAGAAAATAAATTATCCACAGTGGTGGGTACACGAGTTGACATTTGGGATGCCTTCGCTTCATGTTGGACGGATGCTGACGATGATGATGACGACATTTTTGGCCGTGACTGGGAGGACGAGGAGGTAAGACTGCTGGATTCAGGTTGCATTAACCACTGAAGAACAGATTGGCGACGCTATTCGTTAATGAGATTCACAGGGCACCGACCCAGCGATGACAGGCCTGACAGTCCTGCAACCGACGATCCGCTGGCTTGCGTGTTGTCGCCAGCACTGGAAGAAGCACCTTCACTCGAACCTCTACCTCCATGTCCTACACCCCTCTTTGCTTGCTTACCACCTGCATTGCGCTCCATGTTCAGAAAGATAAAAAATTTAAAAAGGTATGGAAGAGTTTTTTGACAGTCTCTTATTGAAAGACGGCAAATCGCAGCTATTCTTAAATCCCTCTAATTTCCTACAGCCAACTAGGATTAGAAACAGAATTTTTTCTAGCGAATACCTGTGAAATGCGGTCTGGTGGAAGAACCGTAAGACAAAATCAACAATGTTTTTCCTTCAGTCCCAGGGATTTACAAAACTATCATACAAGTGTGTTATCTGCACCAAACTGAGATTCAACGAGCACAATAAAACTATTCAAAAGTTACACGGATGAAAAGTTTTTTGAAGCAATGACACACGAGAACAGTTACTAGAAAATTTCTGTATCCTAATTTAAGAACAAGTGGCTCTTTGAACAAAACTGGGCCGCACTAAAGTGCAATACAGCTATTTAAAAGTTATACGAATAAGAAAAGGTAGTTTTTTGCACCAATGAAATACACCAGCAGTTAATACAAAATTTCTGTATCCTAATGTAAGTACACGGTGGCTCTTTGAACAAAACTGGGCTGAACCAAAGTGAAATACAGCTATTTAAAAGTTATACGGATAAGAAAAGTGGTTTTTGCACCAATGAAATATACCAGCAGTTAATACAAAATTTCTGTATCCTAATTTAAGTACAAGGTGGCTCTTTGAACAAAACTGGGCTGCACTAAAGTGAAATACAGCTATATAAAAGTTATACAGATAAGAAAAGGTGGTTTTTGCACCAATGAAATACACCAGCAGTTAATCCAAAATTTCTGTATCCTAATTTAAATACATGGTGGCTCTTTGAACAAAACTGGGTTGCACTAAAGTGAAATACAGCTGTTCAAAAGTTATACTGATAAGAAAGGGTGGTTTTTGCACCAATGAAATACACCAGCAGTTACTACAAAATTTCTGTATCCTAATTTAATACAAAAGGTTGGCTTTATTGAACAAAAACCTGGTGCATAATGTGAAATTCAGCTACTTAAAAGTTATACGGATAAGAAAAGATGTTTTTTGCACCAATGAAATACCCAGCAGTTACTACAAAAATTTCTGTATCCTAAATTAGGATACAGAAATTTTGTAGTAACTGTTGGTGTATTTCATTGGTACAAAAACCACCTTTTCTTATCCATATAACTTTTAATTAGCTGTATTTTACTTTGTAACAGCCCAGTTTTGTTCAAAAAGCCACCTTGTACTTACATTAGGATTCCTAATATAAGTACAAGGTGGCTCTTTGAACAAAACTGGGCTGCACTAAAGTGAAATACAGCTATTTAAAAGTTATACGGATAATAAAAGGTGTTTTTTGCACCAATGAAATACACCCACAGTTTCTAGAAAATTTCTGTATCCTAATTTACCATATATACTCGAGTATAAGCCGACCCGAGTATAAGCCGAGACACCTACTTTTGCCACAAAAAATGGGAAAGCTTATTGACTCGAGTATAAGCCTAGGGTGGAAAATGCAGCGGCTATTGGTAAATATCAAAAATAAAAATGGATACCAATAAAATCACATAGGCAGTTTAATATCCCCCATAGGCAGATATATGTCCTCCATAGGCAGGTATAGACAGTTTAATGTCCCCCACAGGCAGTTATAGGCAGGGATATGTCCCCCATAGGCAGTTATAGGCAGGTTTATGTCCCCCATAGGCAGATATATTTCCTTATAGCCAGGTAATAGGCAGGTATAGGCTGGGTATCGGCAGGTCTAGGCTAGGTATAGGCTGGTATAGGTAGGGTATAGACTAGATATAGGCTCGTATAGGCAGGTATAGGCTAGTGTAGGCGGGGTATAGGCAGGTATAGGCTAGGTATAGGCAGGCATAGGCAGGTATAGGCTAGGTATAGTCAGGTATAGGCTGGTATAGTAAGGTATAGGCTAGGTATAGTCAGGTATAGGCTAGGTATAGGCTGGTATAGGCAGGTATAGGCTAGGTATAGTCAGGTATAGGCTAGGTATAGGCAGGTATAGGCTGGTATAGGAAGATATAGGCTAGGTATAGTCAGATATAGGCTGGTATAGGCAGGTATAGGCTAGGTATAGGCAGGTATAGACTAGGTATAGTCAGGTATAGGCTAGGTATAGGCTAGGTATAGTCAGGTATAGGCTAGGTATAGTCAGGTATAGGCTAGGTATAGGCAGGTAATAAAAAAACAAACACTTACCTGATTCCCTCGCTGTCCGGCCTCTCGTGCGCTCTACTCGGTCTTCTCGGCACAGGCGGGTGATGTCATTAGGCCGCGCACGCAGTGTGATGACACACGCTGCCCGTGCCGGAAACTCCGGACGGCCGCGAGTCTGCTTGCGCCCCTCCGGAGTCCACTGCGGAGCAGGGAGCGTTCGCTCTCTGCCCCGCAGTGGTATCTTCCCCTCTATGCGCTCCGCAGGAGTCGCATATAGAGGAAGAGATCGCCGACAGCGACGGGCCACGGCAGTGCCCGTCACTGTCGGCTGTGCTCGTGATTCTGCTATATGTGCTCCCTGAGGAGTCGCATATAGCAAGAAGTGTCCCTGCCGGCGCACGGGCCGTCGCGGCGCCTGAGCGCCGACAGTGACTCGAGTATAAGCCGAGGGGGGATTTTTCAGCACATTTTTTGTGCTGAAAAACTCGGCTTATACTCGAGTATATACGGTAAGTACAAGATGGGTCGTTCAACAAAACTGGGCTGCACTAAAGTGAAATACAGCTATTTAAAAGTTATACGGATAAGAAAAGGTGGTTTTTGCACCAATCAAATATACCATCAGTTACTAGAAAATGTCTGTATCCTAATGTAAGTACAAGGTGGCTCTTTGAAAAAACTGGGCTGCACCAAAGTGAAAAACAGCTATTTAAAAGTTATACGGATAAGAAAAGATGGTTTTTAAACCAATGAAATACAGCAGCAGTTACTACAACATTTCTGTATCCTAATTTAAATACAAGATGGCTCTTTGAACAAAACTGGGATGCACAAATTAAAAGGTACAATTTCACCTCAGGTGCGAGGTGTGCTGGCCAAAAAGTGGTAAAAAAAATGCCATTTCAATCCAGGTTCAAAGCAGCGTCTGTGCTGCACAATATACACCCTCCTTTCCAAAGCCAGGCTGTCTGTCTGTCTGTCCCCCCCCCGACCAGATGCTTCTTTAAAAGTCTCTGTCTAACTAACTAAGAACTGAAATTCTCTAATCTCCCTATATTCTAATGTTCACTGCTAAAAGCATAGTTGTCTGTAGGAATAAAGAGAAGAACTGTGTCTCTGAGCTGAGCTGTATTGAGAGAGACGTAGCACACGTCTTGCTCTAGTGAGAGACACTGAAACACTGATACTGAACTGGAAATGCTATTCTATGCAAGACTAGGTCATGTGATTTTTCCAGCCAATGACAACCATACAACCATCAAGGTGGCTCTTTGAATAAAACTGGGCCGCACCAAAGTGCAATACAGCTATTTAAAAGTTATACGGATAAGAAAAGGTGGTTTTTGCACCAATGAAATACACCAGTAGTTACTGCAAAATTTCTGTATCCTAATTTAAATACAAGGTGGCTCTTTGAACAAAACTGGGCTGCACTAAAGTGAAATACAGCTATTTAAAAGGTATACAGATAAGAAAAGGTGGTTTTTGCACCAATGAAATACACCAGCAGTATACAAATTTCTTATCCTAATTAAATACAGGTGGCTCTTTGATCAAAAGGGTTGCCTAAGTGAAATTAGTGTTAAGTTATACGGTAAGAAAAGGTGATTTGCCCAATGAACTATTCGCATTACTAGAAAATTACTATCCTAATGTAAGTACTAGAGTACAAGGTGGCTCTTGAACACAACGGGCTGCACTAAATGAAATACAGCTATTTAAAAGTTATACGGATAAGAAAAGCTGTTTTTTGCACCAATGAAATTCACCAGTAGTTACTAGAAAATTTCTGTATCCTAAATTTAAGTACAAGGTGGCTCTTTGAACAAAACTGGGCTGCATTAAAGTGAAATTCAGCTACATAAAAGTTATACGGATAAGAAAAGGATGTTTTTTGTGCCAATGAAATACACCAGCAGTTACTACAAAATTTCTGTATCCTAATTTAAATACAAGGTGGCTCTTTGAACAAAACTGGGTTGCACTAAAGTGAAATACAGCTGTTTAAAAGTTATACGGATAAGAAAAGGTGATTTTTGCACCAATGAAATATTCCAGCAGTTACTAGAAAATTTCACTATCCTAATGTAAGTACTAGAAGTACAAGGTGGCTCTTTGAACAAAACTGGGCTGCATTAAAGTGAAATTCAGCTACATAAAAGTTATACGGATAAGAAAAGATGTTTTTTGTGCCAATGAAATACAACAGCAATAACTAGAAAATTTCTGTATCCAAATTTAAGTACAAGTTGGCTCTTTGAAAAAAACTGGGATGCACAAAATAAAAGGTACAATTTCACCTCAGGTGCGAGGTGTGCTGGCCAAAAAGTGGTAAAAAAAAAACCCATTTCAATACAGGTTCAAAGCAGCGTCTGGGCTGCACAATATACACCCTCCTTTCCAAAGCCAGCCTGTCTGTCTGTCTGTTCATCCACCCCCCCAGATGCTTCTTTAAAAGTCTCTGTCTAACTAACTAAGAACTGAAATTCTCTAATCTCCCTATATTCTAATGTTCACTGCTAAAAGCATAGTTGTCTGTATGAATAAAGAGAAGAACTGTGTCTCTGAGTTGAGCTGTATTGAGAGAGACGTAGCACACGTCTTGCTCTAGTGAGAGACACTGAAACACTGATACTGAACAGGAAATGCTGTTCTATGCAAAGCGAGGTCATGGGATTTTTACAGCCAATGACAACCATACACATCACAGTCATGAAGTCGCACACCCAGCTCAACCTTGCTCTATGATCTAAGCTGATTTGCTGGCCGCCAAAATGACAGGGAGCGCCGAAAATGGCGCGATTGTAATAGATTATCTGCAGATTGTCACCTAAAATATCGCGTGATCGGAAATTTCCGATCAACATAAAAATTTTGCCGATTTCAACTTTGCCGATTATAATCGCTCATCCCTACTAATATCGCTTTAATGTAACCCTAGTCTAGGATATGTTTAACTTTTTTTTATCTCACCTTTTCTTTTCAATCTGGCAATTGAACCCCTGGCAACATTCCTTTGTTCTTACTATACGTTTGAGGGAATAAAAGTCAAGAAACGTTTTAAATTAGCATTATTTGCTGATGACGTCGTTTTTTTGAGAGGAACAGCCTCAAAGAGACCTTCCTAATTTGTTACTTCATTTATATATCTTTAGATCTTACTCGGGTTTCAAGATAAATGAAACTAAATCTGAAATATTAAGCATCTCCCCTAAGGCAAAACCATTATCTCTTAAACATTTAGACACCCCTGTTTTGGTGGAAAAATCTTTTGTTAAATATCTGGGAATACTCATTGGACAGTCACTGGAAGTTTACGTGCCTTATACTACCCCCTCTCTTTTTAAAAATTGTTAGATAGGTGGTCAAAACTACCTCTATCAGTATTGGCACATAGTCATTTGGTCCACATGATGGACTTCCCAAAACTCTTATACCACCTCAAAACTACGCTCCTACTATTGAAGCATGCAAATATTAGGATACTTCTGCCTGGGTGTGCTAGATTTTTCTGGGCATCTAAAAGTCCTATCTATGATAAATAATATGATAAAATATCTATGATAAAACTAATGATTCCCAAGATACATGGCGGTATAAATCTACCAGATATCCGTAAATATAATTTGCTCTGTATTCTATGACATTGTTTAGACTGGATTAAACACACCTCCATGTTCAAATACTGAAATTAGATAATGTATATTAACGCGCAACACTATTGAAAAGCATGTCATAACTTTTTAAGCTCCCTGTCATATTAAGTAAACATATGGCATTGTTTGGCCACTCAAAGTTTAAATAAGGATTAGGGAAGGAACAATTTAAAAGCTGGGTGGAAATTTAGGCAAACTATTTGATAGTTCTCAAAACAAACACTTTTTTTTACCTTAACTTCAAAAGGCTTATCAAATTCCCGATTCTCATTTTCTCACTTACAGTCAGGTAATGAGCTTTTTGAAAAGTAGGGTGCTTCAGCTGGAGCGAGAATTCCCATCTAGCGCTTCTGATTCTATTAATGGTCCCAGTTCAGATCATCACTCTTTATCCATGTTATATATGAAACTTTGAGAACTGGAAATGCACAACTGGGGCGATAAACTTTTGCCAGATGGGAAGAGGATTTTCCTGAAACTAGAATTCCACAGATAGACCAGACCAGGTTTGCAAGGCAATTATTAGTGAAACGTGGTGTGAAACACATTTCTGTTTCATTCACCATGCAATTTATGGATTTAATATCATACCCCACACTCTGGCCCCAAACTGTAAACTAGCGTGGCCAAAGTGCCACCAACTGAAAACAGATATGGTTCATGGCATTTGGAGCTGCTCTGAATCCCAGTCCTTCTTAAAGTTTTAGAAAGTAGATGGGGAGTAACCCTTTTTTTATCACCAAATACTCTCCTTTTCCATGATTTATCTTCTGCAGCTTTGCACCATAACTTATTGCATGTTATTTATTAGCTGCAAAGAGGTGTCTATTAAATAAGTGGCTGGATGGAGAAACACCTGCGACACTGAGATCTGGATGCAAGTAAAAATGTACTTAAATATGGAAAGAATGGAAGTGGAGCTTTCTAAAATATCCTGAAATGAACAATTCTTCATGAAATTAAGCCCTTTTATTATTAGACTTATTTATAATTAGGAAATTAAAGCACTTGTAGCCCCATTTAGACATACCAAGTGGTATATGGAAGAAGACTTGGCTGCCACTAAGTAGATTAAAGCTTTAACCTGACTCTACTTCATCCTTGTCTCATTTTGTTTGGAGTACTACCTTTATGACCTAATGGAAAGTAAATGTAGAATGTAGGGGAAACTAGAGTACCCAGAGTAAACCCACACAAATACAAGGGGAAGCATACAACCTCATTTTTGACATTGGTCCCTGTCCCTATTGGGGCTCATAGTCTAAGTTCTAGAATAACTTATTGGTATATTTTAGAATATGTTCGAAACCAGAAACCCAGAGGAAACCCACCGAAATACAAGGGGAGCATACAAGCTTCTTACAGGTGGGATTTGAACCTAGAACTCGAGTGCTGCGAGGCAACAGTACTAATTACTTAGCCACCATGCTGCCACATACACTGCCCTTGAAAATAAAACACCCCATGCTGTGCCCTTTGTAGCTTATGCCTAAACAGTCTGTGATAAGTCTTTACATGTCTTAAAAGTCTTTGCCCCTCTGGACAACATCCAAGAACACCAATGCAATTGGTCAGGATCCCAGTTCTCTTTGAATTCACAAAACAGATGTTATTATAGCAAATGATTAGGAAAAACTGGAAAGAACCAACCAGATTATATAACAGTTTTTTTGGACCTTTTATTTAAAATGAAGCCTATGTGTGTATGACTATACATCTCTAGACACTGCTCTTCAAAAATGGCTGTACATACAAACACAGCACATGTCATATAGGTGTGGTTCCTGATATACAGATGTAGCAGAGTTCATCTTGACCTTGATATCATGGCTTTGGGTTATCTACTCTATCCGTAAATGAAGGCCATTAAGATAACATAGTTCAAAGACTCATTTAAAGTAGGAAAATAGATATAAAGGAATAATATTGGAGAAGCCCCTATTTGTTTATTATTACTACTTAACTATTACTATTACTATGCCTATTAAAAATTTTACTTCAAGGACAGGCCACCTTTTATTTCTAGTGTCCCTATCCATTTATTGTAGGTAAAACACTGATTAAAAAACTCTACATGTCATGGAGAGTTCATAGCAGAATACTTATGTCCAAATTTATATTCCTGACCTGCTTGAGACATGTAAATGTGTTCATAAGTGGTTGTTAAAATTATCTCTGTGTTGAAAAGTCACCTCCTGAATGAATTTTGACCAGGACATTCATTTAGTACTGGATTAAAAAAAAAAAAAAAACTCATATGCTTGTCCAATTGTAATTACTTCGAGATCTCAGGGGATGGAGTTGTAAGACAAGAGACCTTATTTTTTCAAGGTGGAAAGTGTAAAATATTGTTAACCATATGCATCTTCTGTTACCACATCTGTAACATTGATGAGATTGCGCTGCATGAAGCCCTCTTCTCATCAAAACAGCAAACTCCATTGTAAATCAATAGGGTTGATCAGGGGTCAATGAGATTCGTCATGCATTGGACTCGGCATTGCGTTATGGCCTGTATTAACTACACTATTTGCATGACATAGGTTCAAGTCTAACAAAGAAAAAGGTAAATCTCCTGTGACACAGGTAAAATTTTAGGGTAGTTACCTGTAAGAATGAGGACATTGTTATATTACAGATTGCTATGCATAATTTGGTGAAACTGTGGAATGAGAACTCAAAGTTACTTTATTTTACAGGTATTGAAAACTAAGTGACAGCATTATAATATGTATGAATATTATTAAATGCAAATAAATACCAAATGCAATGTGTTTCTACTTTGTCCTGCTTCTACATTGCATGACTTCAAAAGCTGTGAGATTTATAATATTATGGGATACATAGAATTATTTTATGGGATGAATATGTGCCTGCACCCAATACTTTTACTGCATGCAGGCACTAATTAAACTTGTACTAAATTATAGATGAAAATATGATTAGCCCCTTAATGACGTACTGTATGATGTACAGTTAACAAGAATAGAAAAAATTATGAACACCACAAAATACAAAAAAATTCAACTATAATAAAGAATACACCTTAGTGTGTCAAGACATGCAATCAAGAAAAGAAAAAATTTACACATTCTAATAGTGCACAACCAGTAAAATGAAAATAATAATAAATAAAGACCAAAAACATACCGTATATACTCGAGTATAAGCCGAGTTTTTCAGCACAAAAAATGTGCTGAAAAATCCCCCCTCGGCGTATACTCGAGTCACTGTCGGCGCTCGGGCGCTGCATGGTGCCGACAGGGACGCTTCAGTTATATGCGACTCCTCAGGGAGCGCATATAGCTGAAGGCCGAGTACAGCTGACAGCCTCCGAGCGCTGTCAGCGATCTCCTCCCCTGTGTGTGACTCCTCCAGAGCGCACACAGGTGAAGAGATACCACTGCGGCGCAGAGGGCGAGCGCTCCCTGCGCCGCAGTGGACTCCGGGCGGCCGCGGAGTTTCCGGCACAGGCAGCGTGTGTCATCACGCTGCGTGCGCGGCCTAATGACATCACCCGCCTGTGCCGGGAAGACAGCGCGGGAGGCCGGACAGCAAGGAGGCGGAGCGGCGAGGGAGACGGAGCAGCGGGGAGCCAGGTAAGTGGTTTTTTTTTAAAACCCTGCCTACAGCCTACCTATAGCCTGCCTAGAGGACCTATACCTGCCTATACCCTGCCTACAGCCTACCTATAGGACCTATACCTGCCTATACCCTGCCTACAGCCTACCTATAGGACCTATACCTGCCTATACCCTGCCTACAGCCTACCTATAGGACCTATACCTGCCTACAGCCTACCTATAGGACCTATACCTGCCTATACCCTGCCTATAGCCTACCTAGAGGACCTATAACTGCCTATAGCATGCCTAGGGGGCCTATACCTGCTTATAACGATCTATACCATGCCTATAGCCTTCCTAGGGTGACCTATACCATGCCTATAGCCTGCCTAGGGGGACCTATACCTGCCTATAACGACCTATACCAGCCTATAACCTGCCTATGGGGGACATATAGCTGCCTATATCTGCCTATGGGGGACATTAAACTGCCTATATCTGCCCATGTAATTTTATTGGTATCTATTTTTATTTTTAAAATTCACCAGTAGCCACTGCATTTTTCACCCTAGGCTTATACTCGAGTCAATAAGCTTTCCCGGTTTTTGTGGCAAAAATAGGTGCCTTGGCTTATACTCGGGTCGGCTTATACTCGAGTATATACGGTATTAAAAACATTTTAAAAGTCATTCAGAGGATAAAAGATAAAAAACCATAAAGAAAACACAATAACATCCAAGCTGTATCCTTTGAAACAAATATATAGCAGCATGCT
This sequence comes from Phyllomedusa bahiana, assembly GCA_025379985.1. Taxonomy (NCBI): domain Eukaryota; kingdom Metazoa; phylum Chordata; class Amphibia; order Anura; family Hylidae; genus Phyllomedusa; species Phyllomedusa bahiana. The sequence continues at coordinate 35,284 of JAODAL010013573.1, forward strand.
ATAGTAATAAAAAATAATTAAAAAAAAATAATAATAATAATAATAATCAAGTAGTGGTAAATCCAATTAATTGAACAAAATTCCCATCAACAATACCAAAAAATATCTATTTAGTTTGCGATTTCACAAAGATAAGCTATAGTGTATGTCAAATGTAGACAGTTGAAACCAGAACTTTACATATACTATATGAAAAGACATATATGCATGTTTTTCTCTCTATCTGACAAATCAAAATAAACGTTACCTATTTTAGGTCAATTAGGATTACCAAAATTATTTATATTTACCAAATGCCAGAATAATGAGACACAGAGAATCTTTAAGGCATTTTTATTACTTTCTGCAAAATGAATAGTTTACATACACTAGGATTACTATGCTTTTAAACAATTTGGGACAGCCCATATGATGATGTCATGTCTTTGGAAGCTTCTAATAGATTTATTGGCAATATCTGAGTTAATTAGAGACTCAGCTGTAGATGTTTTTAACACCAGAAACACACAGCTTATTTGTGTAACATCATGGGAAAGTCTAAAGAAATTAACCAAGATACCAGGAGGAGAATTGTGGACTTGCAAAAGTCTGGTTCATCCTTGGGTGCAATTTCCAGATACCTGAAACTGTCTCGTTCAACTGTACAAATAATTATACGCAAGTAAAAACAAGATGGGAATGTCTAGCCATCATACGGCTCAGGAAGGAGATGGGCTCTGTGTCTCAGAGATTAATGTGCTGTGGTCCGACATATGCATATCAACCAAGAACAAAACCAAAAGACCTTGTGAAGATGCTGGTGGAAGCTGGTAAGATTGTATCATTATCAACTGTGAAACAAGTATTGTATCCACATGGGTAAAAGACCAGTCTGCCAGGAATAAACCGTTACTTCAAAAGAAACATAAATGCCAGATTAGTGCTTGCAAATGCACACAGGAACAATGACCTACATTTTTTTGAGATATGTTGTCATGGGTGCTCCTGCGGCTCTTGATTCAAAGTGCGGGAACCCCCATGTCCCTGCCATGGCGGGCATGGCCACGCTCCCTAGGGCGTGCACACTGGCATTGTGAAATTTAAAGGGCCAGCATGCCGGTAATTGGCTAATTGCCAGGCGCTGGTCCTATATTACCCAGTCTGCCCCTGACTTCCCTGCCGAATCCATAGTGCCATAGCCTATGCGAGAAAGCATTCCCAAAGCCGTTCCTGTAGTTTATGTGTACCAGTTCCATTCGCCTCCATCCCTTGACCACAAACCTTTGCCGCCTGTCTTGACCTTCCTGCCTGTCCCCGACTAGGAGTTTGCTTCACGATTTTGTACCATGTTTTATCTCAGCTGCCACCGCAGGCAAGTCGCGTCAGGTGTAGCAACCTGGTAGTGTGCTGCCACAGCAAGCCCGGCCTGCCTTGCAGCGGGCTCTGGTGAATACCAGTCCTAGGCGTCTCTGGCCCATATGCTGTATGGGAAAGATATAACAGGTGCCGAATATTAATCAGCAAATGCTCTAGATACTAGCTCACACCAGCATGCAAAAAGCCACAGTATAACACATAGAGAGACTGCCAAATGCAACCATACAATTTAAATTGCATATAGAAAAGGCGATACAAAGGGTAACGCCATTCATACAGGAACACCATGCTGAGTTACAGCCAATAACGTCCATAATATTTCAATGTGCAGGCTGCCCAGCACTTAAAGGGTGTCCTGCACAAAATACTTGTACCCTAAGCTACCCAATCTTTTAAGGCAAAAAAAAATGATAACATACTGGAAAAATATCAAATATGAGGTATTAGTTTTGTAAGCCTCAGTTGTGTCCGGACGCCCTCCTGGGCCGTCCTGGGGGCACTTTGCTCACGGGATCGCCACTTTGGTAAGCGAATGGCACACCAACAAAGACTTCTTTAGGGCTTCCGCCTCGTTTACTGCAGCACAGGTGTACAGCACAGCATTCAGAACAAACACATAAATAAAATCCTCGGCCGTCTGGCCACTAACTAAACATAGAGCTCCCTCTCTACACGTAGTCTGTACCTAATGTCTAGTATCACACATCCTGCACTCTCCAGTACAGTAACGGCTTCCCTCAAGTCTCCGGGGGGCCAGAGCCTCTCTCTGGCTCCTCTGCTGCACTACCAGCTAGCAGACCACGCCCCCCTGTACACCTGAAGGACTCGGCTTTTTATAGGACTCCCGAGCCCTATCCAAAATGTGGCCTGGAACATGGGGAGTAGATGCCCACCCAACGCATTGTCTACTCCCAATAAGAGCCAACCCAGAAACGGCTGAAAAGCCAAACTAATCCTATACAGTTGCCAACCACTCAGAGTGGCTGACAATACATAAAGTTGGCTCTTATCCCACCAAGGCCAGGTATCCTTGGTGGCATGTGGTATATACCACTCTGGTATATCTCCACCTAGTGGCAGCAACAGGCAACTACATGTAGCCAGTCTGCCACATATCCCTCCCTCTGATAAAGCCCGTAGGGCTTTCTCACATTGGCCAGGCTCCCTCCGTGGTCAAAGCTCCTATTTTGGGGCAACGTCTTCCCTACAACCTCAGGGGCAGAGACAAAATGGTCCATATACAACTCAGTTTTTGGCTCATACCATGCACTCAACACACCTTGGGCAACGGACAGTCTACTTCCACTTACTATAGATGTCACAACCCATGCATGCTCTACTACAAGGATGTCATCACGCACAGCCCACATGCCGACATTCACAGGGTTACTACTGACCACCCCATTACCAGCGCTATCAGACCTTGTAGGGTGCTTACCCCCACAGACTATGTTGGCATGGTGCCACCTGAGCAGAGTTTTCCCTATCTTGGGTCTCGCATAAGCCAGGGGCCCCCTGGTTGGTCTCAGCAACTGCCCTAGTGTCACCAGAAATTGTAAGGACAGCACAGCTGTCAGGGTCGCTATTCAACATGGCCCCTAGGGGTGCACCTGAGCTAAAACCTACTGTCTATTGGTCTGCAGGATCAGATACAGCCTCAAATTTCGCTGAACCCTGAAGCTCCGCCTCTTGGCTCCTAGCTGTCACTTGGTTCCTACCAGGGGGAATCTGGTCTACCTCCCTGACTTCCTCAGTGATGATACCCTCCACTGCAGTAGGACCGTCTGTGGCACAATGTACCTCTGTGTCCCCCTTAACCTGTAGGTCAGTGGTCACAGGGTTATTAAAGACACTTGCAACATCAAGGAAAACCCTGCCGATGACCTCAGCCTCCTTACCAGGTGGGTTTCTAATGTCTGTGGACTCGCTTGTCCCTCCATACATATGACTTACAGCAGCGGGAAGACCACATTCACGGTCTGTATCCTCCCTTTCATGCATTACCCTTGCACGATTACGGGGTTTGCCTTGTGGTGACCCTCTGTGCAGGCTTACATATCACTATAGGGGCCACAAAACAATGCTATTCTGCAATACAAACCTCACCACAGTCAGGCATGCTAATGGTTTCAGCGTCACCATTGGCAACCTCTGTAGACACTTTGTCTGCCATGATGGCCTTACCTGGCACCTCACCAGTGACAGAGGATATCTTCCCCTGTGCACACCTCTCACTGGGGCTTTCTAGCAGCAGACACTCTGCATTAATGGGTGGAGATGTTTCCCTCACATCCCCTATAACCATCTCTAAGGGAGAACTCTCAGCTTCTACCTGGGATACTCCTATTTCTTGCTCCACATCAAATTCATACAATGAGCTGGAGGTAATGGCAGACACAGTTATAAATGGGACCTCAGTCATAACCACCCAGCTTCTATCTTTATAGTTCTCCCCCTCATACACCAAACTGGCCATATCCACATTAGGCAACTCAGTCACCTTTTTACCCTCTGGAGGTTAAGCAGACATCTGGCTGCAAATGGCATCCCTCTGCCATTCACCCCAAACCACAGGACATAATACCTCTGAGATACTGTTAATATGTTTCTCCATCTCCTGTAAGGAAAATTCATCAGCTGCCTCAGAACCAGGCACTTCTTTACCATCTGGGGATTTAACCCCGCTCACCTGCCTCTCACTAGGGTTCAAGCATACACCCAGCTTTGTGGTGTCCAGCAGCTCACTCCTCCCATCACTACAGTCTTTGTGACCATGGCAGAAAAAGCTACTGGCAATACAGCAACCATTGAAGCAAGTGAAATCAGTAGAACTAAAGGTCTCAGCATACATTTTCTCTACACAGGTATCTGAGGTCTCATTCATGCAGGCATATACTTCACCAGAGTCTGGACACACCCTCATTAAACTAGTCTCCTCACACATTGTGGGAGCACAAACATCCCTAGCATTCTCCTGTTTCCTTTCAGGCCGCACACTGAAACATGAAAGCTCCTACCTGGGACCAACAGCAGTCAAACAGAACTGGTAGCTATCAATCCGTGGACACGCATTACCTGCGACTTGCAGGCTACAATCGGGTACACACAGTTCGCTGGGGTCACTGGTAGTCACATTTATGAACTGGACATCAGACACTTTGCACACATCTGCCGGGCACTCATATTCACACGTTTCCACAACAAGAGGGGCAGAGGATACCTTGTTGCCATTGGCAACGACACCAGCTCCACTTGTGCCTGTAGTATTAACACATGCCTCCAGATCATCATCCACCACAGGACATACATTCTCTTCTATACTTTCAGCACAGTTAATCATTACCTCTAGGGGCATACCTGAGCTTTTCTGCTCTACAGCAGCACCTCTAGCCGCTTGTTCATACAGGGGCGCAGTAACTGGAGCGGACCCTGTGCCCCAGCTAACATTCATCTGTTCAGGCTGGGTGGCATAGCTATGGTTTACACTTCTGTTTAACCCCTTATTAGCATTTTCATCAGACACAGCATTTATCACACTGGAAGTAGCAGAGGTGTTACCCTCTCCCACAGGCAACACAGCAGGTAATGTTAGGCACACGTCCTTTACACAGAGTTCATTAGACTTTTCCAGTCCAACATAAACCGTGTCAGTCTCAGGTACTCTCTGAGACTCCAACCCAGGCTCTTCTGTCTCAGGCAGCGGCACCGCATACTCCTCAGGGGGCACTTCCCAGGAACAGTCACTTCCTTTGCCTGACACCCTCGCGGTTGCCCACAAGTGCTCAAAATGGGGGAAGTCTCTGCCGAGTAAACACCCGGACTGTAGGTTTTCACACATCTCTAGCCAATGGACGACAGTCCCACAACAGGTCTCAAAATACATTGGAACAGTCTTACCCGTGTCTGGTCGGGTCTCCATACCAGGTGCGATGTCTGGGTGCACTCTGGAGACATCTTGGCGGCAGTCCATGTCCACCCACAGTGGGAGATCATCCACCAGCAGCCAATGCATCCGGGGCAGCACATCCTCTGACCTGCAGATCACCGGACGCTCAGGAGCAGATCTTGCTCTATGGCCCATCCAGCACGGCTCTTCCTGCTGGACAGTGATGGTTCTCTGTTGCTGCGATTTGTTGCGCCGCTTGGACTTTCCCTTGAAAGGACGACCTGGCTTTGTTCGGTCAAGGTACTGTGGCACTGCCGGCTGGGTGGTCATGCGGCGCACCAACTCAAAGATGTGCTCCATAGCCGGAACAAAATTTTTCCAGGCAGCAAGACCGTCTCTTTACTGGAGTGCGACCCCTGTCTCTCCCGAGACAGTCTCCTGCTCCACTGAGGCAGTCTCTTCAGCTAAATCTTTGCTCACACAAAGCGAACATCCAGCAGTCCTATGTAAACTGCAGCAGTCCTATGCAAACTGCCCTTTTTTTTTCTGCACCGCTTTGTGCACAGTCAGTTAGTGCTAATTATGCCCACGTCCTCCACCATATGTAACACCTCGCTTGCGTCCGGACGCCCTCCTGGGCTGTCCTGGGGGTACTTTGCTCACGGGATCGCCACTTTGGTAAGTGAATGGCACACCAACAAAGACTTCTTTAGGGCTTCCGCCTCGTTTACTGCAGCACAGGTGTACAGCGCAGCATTCAGAACAAACACATAAATAAAATCCTCGGCCGTCTGGCCACTAACTAAACATAGAGCTCCCTCTCTACACGTTGTCTGGACCTAATGTCTAGTATCACACATCCTGCACTCTCCAGTACAGTGACGGCTTCCCTCAAGCCTCCGGGGGGGCCAGAACATCTCTCCGGCTCCTCTGCTGCACTACCAGCTAGCAGACCACGCCCCCCCTGTACACCTGAAGGACCCGGCTTTTTATAGGACTCCCGAGCCCTATCCAAAAATGTGGCCTGGAACATGGGGAGTAGATGTCCACCCAACGCATTGTCTACTCCCAATAAGAGCCAACCCAGGAACGGCTGAAAAGCCAAACTAATCCTATACAGTTGCCAACGACTTAGAGTGGCTGACAATACATATAGTTGTCTCTTATCCCACCAAGACCAGGTATCCTTGGTGGCATGTTGTATATACCACTCTGGTATATCTCCACCTAGTGGCAGCAACAGGCAACTACATGTAGCCAGTCTGCCACAGTTGATACGGTAGCTACAGTACACAAGCTCGCAAGCCCCGGCAAGGCTCCTCATTTCTTTGCTATATCTTTCCCATGCAGCATATGGGCCAGAGACGCCTGCTGCTGGGACTGTTTATCTTTGAGCAGTAATTTTAGCTTTATAGTTTTTTGGTAATTTATGTCCCATTTTTTCTGTGGTCTTATTTTGAATACCAGTCCTACTTAGATTCCACTTCCTGGCATGGCTATACACCCACTTGCAGTGCTCCAGTGGATCCACACCTCAGGCCTGTTACGGTAAGCCTACCATTACACATGTCCTGTGGTCTGACTAAACTGACTATAATGACTGCTGTTACATTTAAAGGAAAAAGGGAGAAGCTTGGAAGCCTAAGAACACCATCCTAACTGTGAAACATGGGGGTGACAGCATCATGTTGTGGAGTTGTTTTGCTGCAGGAAGGACTGGTGCACTTCACAAAATAGATGGCAGCACGAGGGAAGAAGACTACACTCACCGGCCACTTTATTAGGTACACCTGTCCAACTGCTCGTTAACACTTAATTTCTAATCAGCCAATCACATGGCAGCAACTCAGTGCATTTAGGCATGTAAAACATGGTCAAGACAATCTCCTGCAGTTCAAACCGAGCATCAGTATGGGAAGAAAGGTGATTTGAGTGCCTTTGAACTGGCAGGTTGTTGGTGCCAGAAGGGCTGGTCTGATATTTCCCAGAAACCTGCTGATCTCCTGGATTTTTCACGCACAACCCTCTCTAGGGTTTACAGAGAATGGTCCGAAAAAGAAAAAACATCCAGTGAGCGCAGTCCTGTGGGCGGAAATGCCTTGTTGATGCCAGAGGTCAAAGGAGAATGGCAGAGTGGTTCGAGCTGATAGAAAGGCAACAGTGACTCAAATAGCCACCCGTTACAACCAAGGTAGGCAGAAGAGCATCTCTGAACGCACAGTACGCGAACTTTGAGGCAGATGGGCTACAGCAGCAGAAGACCACACCGGGTGCCACTCCTTTCAGCTAAGAACAGGAAACTGAGGCTCCAATTTGCCCAAGCTCATCAAAATTTTGGACAGTAGAAGATTGGAAAAAACTTCCCCTGGTCTGATGAGTCTCGATTTCTGCTGCGACATTCGGATGGTAGGGTCAGAATTTGGCGTCAACAACATGAAAGCATGATCCATCCTGCCTTTGTATCAACGGTTCAGGCTGCTGGTGGGGTGTCATGGTGTGGGGAATATTTTTCTTTGGCACTCTTTGGGCCCCTTTGGGAAACCCAAATTGAGCATCGTGCAACACCTTGTTTGAATCTATGCCACGAAGAATTGAGGCAGTTCTGAAGGCAAAAGGGGTCCAACCCGTTCCTAGCATGGTTGAAACCCAATAAAGTGGTCGGTTTATGGGATGTTGCAATACTGAAGCAACATCTCAAGACATCAGCTAGGAAGTTGGACAATGACTAGAAGCATACTGCTAAACTGGTTACAAAGTGGCCTAAGGATAATCAAGTCAATGTTTTGGAGTGGCCATCACAAAGCCCTGAACTCAATCCTATTGAAAATTGTTTTGGGGAAAGCTGAAAAGGGAGGGTGAGCAAGAGGGGCCTACAAATTTTGGCTCAAATAACACCAGTCTATCGGGAAAGAATGGGCCAAAATTCCTACCAACTATTGTAAGAGGCTTGTGGAAAGATGTCCAAATTGTTTGACCCAAGTCATGCAGTTTAAGGGCAATGCTACCAAATACTAATTAAATGTATGTAAACGTTTGACCTTGCAAAAAGTAATAAAAATGCCTTAAAAATTATTTCTCTCATTATTCTGGCATTTGACAAATATAAATAATTTTGGTAATCCTAATTGACCTAGGGTCAATTCTGTTATTAAAGGGTTATTCTGATTCCATTCAGATAGTGAGAAAAACATGCATCTGTGTCTTTTTATATAATGTATGTAAACATTTCAACTGTTTTCAACATTTCAACTTGTTTCAACTATATATCTTTAAAAGAATTACCCCATAATCAAAACAGAAAGAGGCACTGTCAGCAGAGAATCAACACTTGTAAGGATCCAAGCTCAGCATCCAGAAGAACTAACTGATTCAGAGCATATTACGATGGACCGAACGCAAAGGAAACAAACATCTCAGTACACAGAAGGTCTAAAAGCAGTATGAACTAAACCTTCACCAAGATTCTCTTTTTCTTTAATTATAGATAAATTATTAGTTCAATTATATATATTGGGACAGTACACTAATACCTTTCACCCCCGAGGAAGATGCCTTTGTTGTGTCAATACACGTTTGGCGTTGGAGGCTTTAGCAGCCTGTTTTCTTGATACATTATGGTTTGATACTAATATAGATATAATTTCTGTATATCTACTTAAGTGTTCTATTAATTTCTTATTTGGTTGCACTGTTCCTTATTTTTGTCACCTTGCATATTAACTAAATATCTATATTATATATATATTTTGATATTGTTTGCTGGGATTGTTGTGCAATTTACAGGAAGTGCCATTGCTTTATTATTATTATACAATACTGCTATATGTTTGTTTTAATCGATACAGTTCGGTCGTTATTGTATTTTCCTTATGGTCTTGTTATATATTTTAGCCTCTGTATGGATTTTTAAATGTTTTGATGTGTTTTTGATTTCAATACATCATTTAGTATTATTTTTCATTTTCTAGTTTGTGCGCTTTTATAGTGTGTTCTCTCTTTTCTATTTTTGATGTACAGTTCCATCATGTAGTCATTAAGGGACTATTGTACTTGAATCCATAGCTGAGCATGCTCCATACGTGGCAGGTAACAACTATCAATTGCAGCTGGAACCTGCTACCAGTGGCCAGGATCTGAGATAACTTTCATCCCGGCTAGGAATGAGTGATATTATCGCCAAAAGTTCAAATCGGTACGGTTTTTAGGCTTATCGGAAATTTCCAATCAAGAGATAGTTTAGGTGACAATCTTACAGATAATCTATTACTATTGCGCCATTTTCAGCGTTTCCTGTCATTTTGCCGTCTAGCCAATCAGCTCCGAGGATAGAGGGGGGTGAGGAGGATGTACAACGTCACCACTTTGCGGTGTATGGATCTCATTGGCTGCAAAAATCACGTGACTTTGTTTTATTTATGCAACTGCATTTCTTGTTTGAGCTCATTCTCTGTCTATGCCACTTCACAGCAGGACGTGTCTGTCTGCGTTTAAACCAATAGCTGTTCTAACAGCTTTGAGAGATAGTCTCTTCTAATACAAGAAACCATCCACCTACCACAGCTTAGAATATAGTTAGATTAGAGAATTTCACTTCTTATTTAGTTAGAGAAAGTTTTAAGGATATCTACTGGTGTGTGTAGCTGCGGAAGGGTGTGGGGGGGCAGGGGTCAGCAGGAGGAGAGGCTTTTGAAAAGAAGGGAAATATTTTGAAGCTCAGTGTGTTCTGTGATCTTGAATTGAAAAAGCATTGTTTACCACTTTTTTGGCCAGCAGACCTCTGATAGGAGGTGAAATTGTCCATATTTTTTCAGTTCTATTGCAATCACTGCATGTCAGTGTTCCCAAAAACCGGCATAACTTATCCCTACAACTTTTAAATTGTTTTATTAAAGTCCGTGCATCTGTTTGCCGCAAAGAGCTCAGTTGTACACAAATTGTGTTATACATATTTCCTAGTAAATTACGCCTGTAGTCAGTGGTGCGAAGGCCACCATATTAATCCATATAACATTTAAATACTCTTATTGCAGTCCGTGCGTCTGTTTGGCGCATAGAGCTCAGTTGTACGCATATTGTTTTATACATATTTTATAGTAAATTACGCCTGTTGTCAGTGGTGTGAAGGCCACCATATTAATCCATATAACATTTAAATACTCTTATTGCAGTCCGTGCATCTGTTTGTCGCATAGAGCTCAGTTGTACGCATATTGTTTTATACATATTTTATAGTAAATTACACCTTTTGTCAGTGGTGCATAGGCCGCCATATTAATCCATATAACATTTAAATATTCTTATTGCATTCCGTGCCTCTGTTTGGTACATAGAGCTCAGTTGTACGCATATTGTTTTATTCATATTTTATAGTAAATTACGCCTGTTGTCAGTGGTGCAAAGGTCGCCATATTAATCCATATTAATCCATATAACATTTACAGACTCCTTTTTCCGGCACTTTTTAATCTGTGGGTCAGACAGGTTTAAGGGTCATGCTGTGGCCCAGGACAGGGATAGTCAATGTCCAGTTCAACTAAAATGATGGTTCAAATAATACTGCCTTCTGGCACTTTTTAATTTGTGGGTCATGCAGGTTTAAGGGTCATGCTGTGGTACAGGACAAGGATAGTGAATAGTCTGTCAGTTTTTTTCTGTGACTCTTGTTGCCTAATTGTCTTGCCCTAGATGTAGCACATATCCATTTTACTGTTGTGGATGTTAATTCCAGCTTCACCACCAGTGTTTGGGTGTAAGAATGAAGGTGTTGTTCCTCTCCCATAGACTTTAATGGTCATCGGTGATAATCTGTTATCGACTATCGTCATGATAATTGCCGATATCGACTATCGACTCGATAACGATAGTCGACGTAATCGCTCATCACTAATCCCGGCCCTTTAACCCATTAGATGTGGGGGAAAACGTGGCTATGGCATCTTATAGATTAAGATTCCTGACCGGTATGTGTCGTAATAGGCCTTCATTAGCGCTGAAAGTCACAGAAAAACTTTTCCTAGAAAGCAATATTATCTATATGGATTTGGAATAACAAACCAGTCACTGAAGAAAAATCCTAAACAAATCCAAGCTCTAAAATATAACTTTTAATATATACCCATAAAAAGATGCGATACGCATCTAAATCTATCTTAGTCAAAATTAAATCTAAATATACACTCTATCCCTACCTAATATTCCTACACTTATCCTTAATTAGACCAAGTAATCGTCCCGATAAGGACGGCCTAGTCTCTGTGGGCTTACCCTATTAATACTAAATGTCCCTATCGACTACCAAAGATGTTGGCAAATATATATTTCTATACTGTCTTTAAAGATACATTAAATCAACAACCAGACACAGTATCACTATTCCTATAGAGTCCTATACCAAGTACTCCAAGAGCTCACAATCCACTGATAAGGACACTGGAAATTATTTCCCTTTTCCTCCCCCTTCAATTAAAGGGTCAATAGTTATATACATTGTCCATGTAGGAAACAAAAAGAAAGCACATTTATGCAACATCATCTTAAGATACATCAAACCTTATCCTCGACGCGTTTCCCCCCTCCATGCTGCGGGGTTTATCAGGAGGATCTCTTGGGGGACAATTGCATTGACTCAAGATAGTAGTCTCTTTGATAAACTGATGTTCCTATCAAAGAGACTACTATCTTGAGTCAATGCAGTGGATTGTGAGCTCTTGGAGTACTTGGTATAGGACTCTATAGGAATAGTGATACTGTGTCTGGTTGTTGATTTAATGTATCTTTAAAGACAGTATAGAAATATATATTTGCCAACATCTTTGGTAGTCGATAGGGACATTTAGTATTAATAGGGTGAGCCCACAGAGACTAGGCCGTCCTTATCGGGACGATTACTTGGTCTAATTAAGGATAAGTGTAGGAATATTAGGTAGGGATAGAGTGTATATTTAGATTTAATTTTGACTAAGATAGATTTAGATGCGTATCGCATCTTTTTATGGGTATATATTAAAAGTTATATTTTAGAGCTTCATTAGCGCTGGCCAGTGCGTACTTTCAACACGAGATAGGTCACTTCTTTTACAGGCGTAAATTATGTGCTGAGAAATACGATCGTAAAATCAGTGCCGTCTGAACAACGTTAATTGATTTTACGCAGTCTGAACATACAGTATCCATACAGGCACCAACATAGCCAGGGTTTTATAGGAGAGCCATATTTGTGAACCATATGTGTGAGCCAAATTTGTGAACAAGCACTTGTATCTCCCAGTGAACAAGTATCATAAAAGGACAACAAGTACAAGTAAAAAAAAAAAAAAAATTCAAAACCCCCTTTTTCCACAGAAAAGAAGCATGTCCATACTAAGCCGCACAGATGGAAAAAACAAAAAAGTAATTGACTGCAAAAAATCCAACATAGAATAGGACATTTTCGGCATGCATGCAATAGGTAACAATTTTACCTGAACTGTAACGCTGCAAACACAGTAGTTAGGAGCTGCTCGGACAACCGGCTGTGCACCTTAGATTCAACGTTTCGAGAGTCTCCGCCCTCTTTGTCAAGCAGCCAGTGGTTCGAGCTGCTCCCAACTACTATGTTTGCAGCGTTACATTTCAGGTTAAAATTGTTACCTATTGCATGCATGCCAAAAATTTCCTATTCTATGTTGGACACAGTATACGTGTTTTATGTTGTTTTGATACTATAATAAATATGGACTAAGCTATTCAGCTGAAAATTGGTTCATTTCTATTTTATATGATGTAAGGGAATCTCACTATAATAGTGACTAAAAGTAACAAATTTCTCCTGGTGTCTACAGCAGGTTTCTTCCCTCCTGGGCACACAAAAATGAGGTGGAATATACATGCTATTTAATACATCTTACCTGATATAATGGAAATATAATATAAAGAATATATAGACTTATTCGGAAATAAATCTTCCCCATGGTATCATTTGTGTCATTAATTGAAAAAAATATTTTTCTATGTTGTATTAGCACATGTAAAAAAATATAATGCATTCTACTTTCGAGTTACATTTGCAAATCCCTTTTGAATTTTGTAGTGGAATACGGTGCTCCATTAACGAGATACTTACGTTTCTTTGCTTCTATTTATAAAATGCCGACATCTATCATTGACTGATACTGCTGTATCAAAATCTTTGCCTATGTAATCAATTTGTACAAAAGCTAAGTGAACTGGAATTAACTGTTGCATTCTTTAGGAATTAGGAACTTGCTAAAGATCATTGATGGAATTCTGATCTTTTTCTGTTCTGGCTATTTAAATTTGCAGTTCCTATTTCCACTCTCCAGATTTCTTTCCAGCTGGATTATGGCTGGACTCAAGAGACTATACAGGTCATCTTCTCTCTCATACCTTCTCCCCTAGAGCCCATCAACACACCACCTGATTATCCGTCATTATATATATTATGTATTACATTAAATGACAGATTATACACTCATAATGCATACCACTGAGTGTTATTCCTGTTAAAAAAATAAAAGGACTTCAGGGCCCAAGAGAGGAGATGAATATATATGAACTAGGTATATTTCTTTTTTTATTTAAAAAAGCCAATTAGCACTGATGCTACCTGAGATGGAATTACATTGTATAAATGGAAAGACACTCTTCTCATGCTGTGCTCTCCTGCCCTCACCTTGTTGTGAGATTAAAACATTGTAATGGCTTGTAATGCGAGTGATCTGCCAGTATTGGTATTAACCCTTGCACAAAGTTGTGATGTTCTTTTACAATACACTATTGAGAAATATGTTACTGTGCCTTTAAAGTGTTGTTCACAGCATGCATTTCGATGTGGAAAACATGTAGATTGCTTTGAACACCGAAATTCTCATTTAATATATGCTGAAAGCTTCGCAATATGGTAATGGGAATCCACACCATTGCTTGGACAGCATGGATTGCTCTGATCCAGGTAATGCAATCTGCAGTGTGGAAAATTCTGATATGTCACTTATTTTATACTTTGCAAACCACTTTCAAAAACAGGACTCAAAATAGTTCCATTAAATTCCATGTCCTGACACAGCAAAATATCTGACAGACAAAATATACAATCTTCTGCGTGGATTTTTCTGTACAGAAATATATGCTGTGTGACCATCCCCTAAGGTCATGTTCCCAAGATGTAATGCAGACGTATTTCGTCACACACTGTGCGAGCCGCTATACTCCTGGGCAGCCCGTACTCCTAAAGCGCTCCCACTGACATGTCACTTCTTTCTGCCGGCTCGTATTGTATGCCGGGGAAAACGGCAGATGATAATACCTCTCCCGCAAATACACCGTGTGACCATCCCCTAATTTTGATGATGCTGTATTGCTTAAGAGTATATTGAATTATGCCATTGAGATTACAGGGTCTAAACAATCCCGTGCAAGGGTGTAGATTTTTATCACTCTCATGTTGTCCTTCTTAAAAAAAAGGACAATCAAAGACCAATGTAATGTGAACAGTTTCTGTTTACTTAAAGGGGTTTTGTCACAATCTCATTTCATACCTCCTGCATCCAGCTCTTCAGCTGTATGTGCTCAGAAGGGGGCGTGTGTGATTTGTTTGAATTGCATATCATGTGACCCAGCAGGATGACATCACCAGGCCTTTCTCTCTTTAGTCAAAGAAAGGTCTGTGTATGCATAGAGCAGTGAGTAGCTCAGAGGTAAGAGCTTTGCCTCCAGGCACAGGGGTCCTCGGTTTACATCCCTGCAGGAACCAAACCTGTGGATTTTATTTCTCTTTTCTTATCAATGCACAGACCTGATTGAGGTTTCTTTTTCTATTTTATTTGTACTGTTTGACTAATTACTAAGGAGTGCAGAGGACAGGAGTAGAATGACAGCAGCTGGGGTTTGAACACTCAATAGCTGCCTGAGAGGAGAGGTGATTTCTGAGCATGTGCGACCTGGACTGAGTAGCTCGCAGCCCTGGTCGTATCCACTGGAGATGAGCTATAAATAATGGATCACTAAAAAAGAAGCTAAGACAAAAACAGTCCAGAATTTTTAATAATGATGAATGGTGAAAATGTTTATTATTTAATTTACAAACTTCCCACGTCCATTTTACTTCGTGGCAAAACCACTTTAACTGTTTTGACAATTATAGCGGCACTGAAAATCTGTGTCGTTTTAATACTTAAGTCGCAAAACTTTAGTGGTTGCATTCATACAAAGTGGCACCATGACTTGAGTGTTTCAGATCATACATTATCAAAAATGTAACAATATTCAAAAGTTCTAATTTGTCTCAGCTTCCTGTTCTCTTTACAAGAACCCCTTCTTTGTCTCTTAAGGGCTCTGACCTATACTAGTATCCACCAGATACTTGCATCCCACCGATCTGCCACCGGAGACCAAGTTGGAAGTTCCTCCATGCCCTAAGCAATCAATCAGGGCTCCCCTTTTCTTTTTTCAGAGCACCAAAGGAAATGAAAGGGCAGCTCTGATCAGTTGCTATAGTCAACATAGACAGTCTTATACCTAGACAGGTTTCATACATGTGGCCCAAAGGCTAGGGCCTAAGCATTATTTAAAGTAAATCACATTGGTTATTACAGTGCCACTAGGCCTCGCTAAGGCCTTTTTACAGAGCATTTCTTATCTTCGGAGAAGGGGGATTAGTCTAACTACTTTGGTACTTCACTTTACGAACCCCACAGCAGAACACCTCTCATTATGTCACCATAGCTACTGTTGCCATCTGGCCAGTATTTTTAGCTGAAAGTTGGTGTCAGTATTTCATCTATTCCATTTTTACAGTTCACAGAGCAGGTAATTTACTTACTCATCTCCACTTAAATCCCATGGAAGGTGGCAGGATAAGGAGCAGGACTCCTAATTCCATCTTCAACTCCCAGTACAGCACTGGGAGGGCATGGCCACACAGAAACAAAATAAGCTAAGGGACTCAGTGCGGCCAACTTATTTATACTGTCAAATACTTAGACAAGGTACACTTAGATTAGACAGTCTGGAAATAGGTCAGATTTATCAATGGATGATAAATCTGGAGTATGCTTAGACACTTCTGTCTAACTTTACACCATTTCTTAAACGGATTAGTTTAGTCTAGATCTACACCTGCTTTGTTTTTTCTGGTTTTCCATTTCACCATAGGAGCAGAAAAATAATAATGACAATGCTGGATCCTTCACATGACAGACACCAACAGCACCCAACAGCCCTATAGGCTGCAATCGGGTTTAGAACATGGTGTCCATTATTTGAATGGAAATTTCTGCTTGCAAGACAGACATTTTTTCCACACATAATTGTTTATAACTAGCATCTACCATATGCCAAATGTAGGGTGGCATAATTTTTAAACGTCTTTTTATTCTTTATCCGACATTAGGGGGCTCCGAAATTTAAGAAGCCATGTATGAAAGGGTTTTTCATACTTTTCGGGCGTAAAATGCGCCAAATGTAAGCAGTGTGCCAAACACACAGACGAGACGCAGTGGACTTTAGACAACATTTATAATCGCACAAAAACACTTTCATACATTCAGGAGCATTATACACTGAAAAAGAGATGCAATAATTCACTTTGAAGCACCTTCTTTCATATATGTCTCCCTTAGTAGTAATTTTTAAAATTTTCAAGAAATTTTGCAACATAGATTTTTTAGGAAACAGTTCTTATGTGACTTTGAGAGGCCTGTATGTTAGATACCTCCATAAATTACTTCATCTAAGAAACTACACCCCTTAAAGTATCGAAACAGTATTTAGGAAGTTTATTACCCCATTAGGTGTTTCACAGAAACTAAGCAAAGTGGAGATTTTCAATTTTTATTGATTACTCAATGAAACACAGAAGATGTGATCAGGGAAATGCAACTATCGATTCCCTCAATTCTGCCATTTTCAGAGATATCCCATATGCATAATTAGTGCACCATTTGGTTCAACCTCAAGCCTCCGAATAGCATCTACTGGACTTTTGAGTCTCATTTTCATTACGATTTTGTTTAGACACCATTACGGGTTTGCGGACACCCTAAGGTGTTATAACTTAATAACCACCCCTAAAAATACCCCTTAAGGAATATATCCAGGGGTGTAGTGAGTATATCAACCCCACAGGTATTTCGCACAATTTTTTAGTGTTAGGCTGTGAAAATTAAAAATGTATTTTTTTCAAACAATCTGCAATTTTAGCTGAAAATGTTTCATTTTTACATGGAATCCTGGAAAAAAGCACCCCAAAATTGATCACGCAATTTCTTACAAGTTTGGCAATATCCTATATTATAAATAAACAATATATAAACAACAACTGTTGTTTGGGCACATGGCAGGGAGTACAATGAGGGAGCGCTATTTGGCTTTTGGAACACTGATTTTGGTAGGTGCCATGTTGCATTTGCAAAGCCACCAAAGTACCAGAACAAGTGAACTTTCAGAAGTCAATTTGGATTCAGCACCCCTCAGGGATCTCATCTAGATGTGTATTGAGCATTTTTGGTGCACAGGTGTTTTTAGCATTGGGCCATGAAAATGGGGGAAAAACGCAGTTCCGCCATTTTTTTGGGCTTCATTTTTATAGCTTTCGCCGTGCAGCATGACATGATAACTTTACTATGGGGGTCGGTACAATAACAATTACAATGATACAAATTTTATATAGATTTTTTTATAGATTTTTTCTGTTTTATTACTTTTACACAATAGAAATACATTTATAAAAAATAGTGTTTTTTTTATGTCCTCATAGTCTGATAGCCAAAACATTTTTATTTTTCTGTATATGGAGCTGATCATGGGCTTTTTTGCGGGATAAATTGATGTTTTTATTAGTACCATTATGGAGTTCATTTGACACTTTGATCGTTTTTTATTAAGATTTTTGTGAAGAGTTTTGAACAAAATACAGCAATCTTGGTAGTGTTTTTTATTGTTATTTTTTACAGCGGTCACCGTGCAGCATAAATGACATGCTAGTTTTACTCAACAGGTCGATATGATTACAGCGATACCCAATTTGTATATTTTTTATGCGATATTGAGAACAGTTCGGTATACAGAGCTGTGTATGGGCTTGTTTTTGCAGGTCGAGTTGACATTTTTATTGGTATAATTTTTGGGAGGACAAGGCTTTTTGATTGCTTTTAAATCTTTTTTTTGGAAGCCAGGATAAAGAAAATACTACAATTCAATATTTCGTTTTATTTTTAACAGTGTTCACTGTGCAGTATACGTGACAAGTTCGTTTTACTCTGTTACGGCAATACGCAATTTATAATATATTTTTTATTTGTGATCTTTTTTTGGGCGAAGAGCATTTGGAAAGGGGAATAGGGCGGTGTGCTTGTTTTTATTTTATTTTTTGTGTTTTACTTTTTTTGCACTTTTACCCATAGGGGATTTGTATCAGTGATCTTCAGATCTCTGTTACAATGGAGAACAGCACACAGCATTACTGCTGCACAGGGCACAGCCTGAGAGTCTTTGGCAGTCTTCCCGGACTGTCAGGTAAGCCACAGACAACAGCGATTATATCGCCGCTACGGCGTTTGATAGTGGCAGCTAAGGGGTTAATTGGTCCTCTTCAGAGTACTCTCTGGTTGAGGATGACGCTGCGAGATGCTTTAAGGTACAGCTGTTTTAGAGTTCGCACGATACCTAGGATGTAAACTTAGGTCCATTTGCGTTGACCCCTACACAACTTGGATGTAAGCTTACGTCCAATGTCATAAAGGGGTTAATACATTTCATAATTAGCTACATTATTGTGATATGTTATATGAATACAATCTAAGAAGTTAGAGTTAAAGGGGTTTTTCCATCCAAATTTGTACTAGGTCTGAAGCCAGCTCATAGCTTGCTATGAGCTGGTCTAAGAGAACAGGTTGATGGCAGTGCTTGTAAAATCTCCCAGTTAATTTCTATGGGAGTTCAGAATACAGCCTAGTGTTTGTGCTCGCACATACAAGAATGGAGAGAAATGCTAAAGAATGGCCATCTTCCCATGTACATGGACAAATGGGAGAACTCCTTTAACTGTAATTCACACTTTCTTTACAAGATTCCTGCATTCAGAATACTGATTCTGATGCCTGGTACACATCTCCATTGTGCATTATCTTACAGTCCACTCCCACTTCTAGTGGGACTTTTCTAAAATAAATAATAAAAAAAGCCTATAGCCCTCTTCTGACACTTTCACTACTTCAGCACCACCACTACTCTAGTGTTTCTTGCTGGTCTGCCACTAATGACATCATGTCCATGGTTCATGTGATATTGCAGATAATCACTGGTCACAGTAGTCACATATCGTACATGAAAGCACAGACCACTGTAGACAGTGAGTGGCTGCAGCATCACATAACCCATGGAAATTATATCATTGTTGGAGGGTCAGCAGGATTGTTTTTCGACAACTGCATCAGTTTTTGACAACTGCATTTTTTTTTATATCCCTGGCTTTCATTGAATATAACTTGTCTATTGTTTTTGCCAACACGTATTTTTTAATAAGACCATCGGATGTACCAATTAGTGTTTTAAGAAACTAAAAAAATATTTGTGGGGAAGGAGTTCACCGAGTGGTATAAATCACAAGTTAATTCTGTTAGTCAGTATGATCCCAGTGATATCAAATTCATATAGTTTATATTCTGTTTTACCACTTTTCAAAAAATTGCTTTGCATCACTATATTCAGAGACCAATTTTTTTGCCTGCAAGGGCTCCTTGGGGGTTTGTTTTTATTGAGTTTACCAAGTGTTATAAATAACCTGTTAATTCTTAGATATAATACTAATGATGCCAAATTCATGCAGTTCAGACTGTATTTTAACATTTTGAAAAAATATATTTTTGCATTTCTATATTCAGAGACCAATTTTTCTGAGATTTGTTTTGCATTGAGTTGTAGTTTATATTGGTATCATAGTAGTGTACATGCAACATTGTAATCACTTTTCACTAGATTTTATTTGGGAGTTGAGGTGACAAAAAATAGCAACATTGCCAGTGAGTATCTAAAAAAATGTAGGGCCTTTATTGCATGGGACCAGCAAGGTGGTATTTTAATGCATCACCTATGTATGGAAAAAACAATATAAATTTTGTTTACATTTTATTGTTTTAGTATATAAAAGGAAAAAATGAAATGGAAAATAATATGCCATATGAAGCCACGCTGCTGAGCCAGGCCCCTACACAACATCCCTTTTTACTTTGTCCAGTATTGCTTAGTGAAAAAGGTGACACACATAGCCATAGGTGTAATTTTATAGGGGACAGAGGAGACTGGTTCCCCCACTTTTTTCTGGGTGGGGGACGGTCCCCCCCACTTTATAGCCACTTCAATGAAAAATAATCCATATGAAAGCATGAGAATATGGTAAGTCGCTACAGCAAATTTATCAAATTTGTAAACCTTATTCCTAAATATGTCACTGTTAGTAAATGACAGTAGACAGTAGAAATGTGGTTTTCTTCCGTACAGTTTATTTGTCTTTTGAACATTGACTGATAAGTAGGGAAGAGCGATACTATCGACAAAAGTTGAAATCGGCACGGCTTTTACGTTTATCTGAATTTCCCGATGACGCAAAAGTTTCAGTGTAAATCTTATATATAATATTTATCACGTTTACAATCGCGCCTTTTACAGCGCTTCCTGTAATTTTGGCGGCCAGCCAATCAGCTCAGAGCGTATAGGTTGGTGAGGGGGGTATACGACGTCATCTGTGGGCGGTGTATGGATCTCATTGACTGCAAAAATCACATGACCTCGTTTTATGTATACGACTGCATTTCCTGTGCAGTCTCATTCCTACACTATCTCACTACAGAGCAACAACTCTGACTGCCGTCCCAATAGCTGTTGTAACAGCTCAAAAAAGCTGGTCTTCTTTTATACAGAAAACGATCCTTCTATTTTTGAAGCTTAGGATATAGTTAGATTAGAGAATTTAAGTTCTGATTTAGTTAGAGAGAGACTTGTAAAGAAATCAAGAGTGTGCAGCCGAGGGAGATGGGGACGGGGGTTGGGATGGTCGGAAAGAAGGGTGTATAATGTGCAGCCTAGTCTCTCCTGTCCTGAACTCACATGGAAATAGCATTTTTTGCGACCAGCAGACCTCCCACCTGAGGTGAAATTGTCCCTTTTGTGTTTGCATTTCTATTGGTGTCTGTGTGCCCCAGTTTTTTGCCAATAGCCCCCTTGTACGCAAATTGTTTTAAACATTATTTTATAGTAACTGCCGCCTGTTGTCAGTGGTGGCAAAACCGCCATATGTAATCCATGTAACTTTTTAATACTTCTATTTCACTCAGTGCGTCTCAGTTTGGCGCTAATCGTGTACTTGTACGCAAATTGGTTTACACATTATTTCATAGTAACTACTGCCTGTTGTCAGTGTTGGCAAAACCGCCAAATGTAATCCATATAACTGTTCAATACTTTTATTTCACTCAGTGCGTTTCAGTTTGGCGCTAATCTTGCACTTGTATGCAAATTGTTTTACACATTATTTCATAGTAACTGCCGCCTGTTGTCAGTGGTGGCAAAACAGCTATATGTAATCCATCTAACTTTTTAATACTTCTATTTCACTCAGTGCGTCTCAGTTTGACGCTAATCGTGCACTTGTACACAAATTGGTTTACACATTATTTCATAGTAACAGCCGCCTGTTGTCAGTGGTGCGAAAACCGCCATATGTAATCCATATAACTGTTCAATACTTCTATTTCACTCAGCGCGTCTTAGTTTGGCGCTAATCGTGCACTTGTACGCAAATTGGTTTACACATTATTTCATAGTAACTGCCGCCTGTTGTCAGTGTTGGCAAAACCGCCATATGTAATCCATATAACTTTTTAATACTTATTTTTCACTCAGTGCATCTCAGTATGATAGTTGTGCAATAGTTTGTTGAAAACTATCAATTGCTAGTCCTACAGGGCAGTTGTTAATCTCAGGGACTGAAGGAAGAACACTGTTGATTTGGTGTTACAGTTCTTCCACCAGACCGCATTTCACACATATTTGATAGAAACAATTCTGTTTCTAATCCTAGTTGGCTGTTGGAAATTAGAGGGATTTAAGAATTCCTGTGATTTGCCGTCTTTGCAGTACAGTTTCTCAATAAGAGACTGTGAAAAACTCTTCCATTCCTTTTATATTTTTATCTTTCTGAACATGGAGTGAACTGCAGGTGGTAAGCGAGCAAAGAGGGGTGTAGGACATGAAGGTAGAGGTACGACAGAAGGTGCTCCTTCTAGTGCTGGCAACAACACGCAAGCCAGTGTATCGGCAGTTGCAGGACTGTCAGGCCTGTCATCGCTGGGTCAGTGCCCTGTGAATCTCAGTAATGAACAGCGTCGCAAATCTGTTCTTCAGTAGTTAATGCAATCTGCATCCAACAGTTTTACCTCCTCGTTCTCCCAGTCACAGCCACGAATGTCATTATCATCATCATCGTCAGCATCCGTCCAACATGAAGTGAAGGCAGCTAAAATGTCAACTCATGTACCCACCACTGTGGATAATCTATTTTCTGAAGACCTCTTTGATGACGCAATGCGGTTGGGGTCAGAAGGCATTTCAAAAGATCAAGAGGCCAAAGAGGATGATTTTGTCTGCACTCATGCCCAATCGCTGATGCCATTAGAGGAGGAGAAGGAAGCCAGTCAGTCGCCACAAAATCTGAGCGGTCGGCAACGCCTTGCAGTACCTGTTACTTGTAGCCCGCAGCTCCAGGATGTACAATGTCAGGATGAGGAAGTCACCTGTTCTGCTGATGATGATCATGACATTACGGATCCAACGTGGTGTTTTCAGTAGAATTTGCTTGCGAGCGCTTCTTCACTGGATGAGGAGGAAGATGATGGCGTAGTGTCAGTACAGGTCCTGCCTCAAAAAGGGAGAGGGCGGGTGCACAAGTCCACTGAGATTTTTCCGCCAACCATGATCAGTAGAAACACCGCTCCTCGCTTATCGCCTTGAAAAGGTTCAGGACCTCTCAAGCCTGGGCCTTTTTCGATCAAGCCTCAGATTTGCCCAGTGATGTCATATGCAGCATTTGCCATAAATGCATCAGTAGAGGGAAAAATCTTAAGTGTTTAACCACCACCAACATGTCTAGTCACATGCAGCGAATGCATGAGTTGAAATGGAGGGAACACTTGGTGAAAAAAGGCCACACCAGTCCCAGGATTCCAACCTGCGTGTTAATAGATGACGGACGCTAGCCTGGGCTCTCACCGCACCCACTGTCTGACCCTGGCAGCTGAACCTCCATGTTAACAGATGACTGACGGCAGCACTGGCTCTCACCATTAGGGGCAGTCATGAGAGCTTCAAATTTCTCTAAAAATAAGATTTTGAAAAAGGTGACTTCTGTGAGGTTAAGTAGTGTCAAAAAGGGCTCCAGGGCTGGACACAAATTGCACAATTTGAGGCTTAACATTTTCTGGGGCTGGAGTCACTATGGGATTGCAACATTTGATCTCCAGGGCAGGAAAAATGAAACCAATGAATTCATTGGCTAAATCACTCTCAGAAGCCAGGAGGGCAAATGTCTTCTCAACTAAGAAGTGTTTTGGGGATGATTAGGACATTTTTATTATATATGGGGTGTGCAAATTAATTAACACATCTACACGTGTGAAAAATACATATAAAACTTCAGGGAGGGGTGTATGTTGTAAGTTATCACACTTGAAAAAAGCAAAAGGATAATATTGTAAAACTATAAATAAAACTTCCCTAAATAAATTCTGTAAACGAATGTCAGTTACCAAAAAATATACTAAATGACAGTCACTGTACAAAATAGCACAGTGCCACTTTGTGATCTGTGAGTCAAACAGGTTAAGGGGTCAGGCTGTGGTACAGGACAGGTATAGTCATTGTCCAGTCCAACTAAAATGGTGGTTCAAAGACTACTTTCTTCCAGTACTTTTTAATCTGTGGGTCATACAGGTTTAGGGGTCATTCTCGGGCTCTCACCTCACCCACTGTAACTCTGGCCCTGCTAGCTGAACCTGCATGTTAATAGATGACGGACGGCAGCCCTGGCTCTCACCACACCCACTCTAAGTCCGGCCCTGCCAACTGAACCTCCATGATCCACGTTTACAGCTTCACCCGCCTTGATCAGTAATTTCCTTTAACCCACGACAGTAGAATGCAGGATTTTCAGACAGGTCTCGGTTGACCTACTGGGGACATCTGTTTCCTTTGCTTCACATTCTAATGTCATGGTGGAACAATGTCACCAGTAGAATGGCAAGTACCTCTAGCAGCAGCAGTATTGGAAAACTCGTATTTTTTAATATAGTTTTTTTCTTATTGCCAAATTTTCTGCTGATGGTCCACAAGGGCAACTGTGCAGGTTTCTGGGTCATGCTGCGTTACAGGATATGGATAGTCAATGTCCAGTTCAACTAATATGGTGGTTTAAAGACTACTTTCTTCCGGCACTTTTTAATCTGTGGGTCATGCAGGTTTAAGAGTCATGCTGCAGTCCAGGACAGGGATAGTCAATGTCCACTTCAACTAAAATGGTGGTTCGAAGACACTATTTTTTCCGGCACTTTTTAATCTGGGGTCATGCAGGTTTAAGGGTCAAGCTGCAGTCCACAGGACAGGCATAGTCATGACCAGTTCAACTAAAATGGTGGTTCAAAAGACTCCTATTTTCCAGCCTTTTAATCTTGGTCATGCAGGTTTTAGGGTCATGCTGCGGTCCAGGACAGGCATAGTCACTGTCCCGTTCAACTAAAAAAGGTGGTTCATAGACTACTCTTTTCCGCACTTTTTAATCTGATTGGTCATGCAGTTTAGGAGGTCATGCTGCGTTCCCAGGACAGGTAATAGTCAATGTCAGTTCAACTGAAATGGTGGTTCAAACATTACTTTCTTCCAGCACTTTTTAATCTGTGGTCTGCAGTTTGATAGTCATGCTTGTAAAGGACAGTTTTTAAAGTCAATGACCAGTTTCAACTAAAATGGAGTTTCAAAGACTACTTCTTCCAGCACATTTTAATTGTGGTTCATCGCAAGGTTTAGGGTCATGCTGCGGGTCTCATGGACAGTCATAGTCAATGTCCTATTCAACTAAAATGGTGGTTCAAAGACTCCGTTTTCCAGCACTTTTTAATCTGTGGGTCATGCTGGTTTTAGGGTCATGCTGCGGTCCAGGACAGGAATAGTCACTGTCCAGTTCAACTAAAATGGTGGGTCGAAGACTACTTTTTCCCCTCCGGCATCTTTTTAATCTGTTGGTCAAGCAGGTTTGAGGGTCATCTGCGTCCAGGACAGGATATAGTCAATGTCCAGTTCAACTGAAATGTGGTTCAAACACTACTCTCCAGCACTTTTAATCTGTGGGTCATGCCAGGTTTGAGAGTCATCTGTGGTAAAGGACAGTATATCAATGCCAGTTCAACTAAAATGGTGTTCAAAAGACACTTTCTTCCAGCACTGTTTAATTTTGTGGTTCAATGCAGGTTGTAGGTCATGCTGCGGTCCAGGACAGAGCATAGTCAATTCCAGTTCAACTAAAATGGTGGGTTCAAAGACTCCTTTTTCCAGCACATTTTATTCTGTGGGTCAGACAAGGTTAAGGGTCATCTGCGGTCCAGGGACAGGTAATAGTCAATGTCCACTCAACAAAATGGTGGTTCAAAGGTCCTTTTCAGCACTTTGTAATCTGTGGGGTCATGTAGATTTAAGGGTCATGCGCTGGTCTCAGGACAAGCATATCAATGTCCAGTTGAACTAAAATGAAGTTCAAAGACTCCTTTTTCAGGCAAACATTTTAATCTGTGGGTCATGTAGAATAAGGTCATGCTGTGGTCCAGACAGGCGATAGTTCCAATGTCCAGTACGAACAAACCGTGTTCAAAGACTCCTTTTTTCAGCAATTTTAATCTGTAGACATATAGATTAAGGGACATGCTGCGGACCAGACAGGCATATCCATGTCCAATTCCAACTAAAAGGTGGTTCAAAAGACCTACTTCTCCCGCACTTTTTAATCCGTGATCATAGCAGGTTTGAGGGTCTTGCTGCGGTACAGGACATGGATATTCAATGTCCACTTCACTAAAATACTGGTTCAAATATTACTTACTTCCAGCACTGTCCATAAGGGCATCTGTATGGATTTTGGGGTTATGCTGCATTAAAGGACAGGGATAGTCAATGTCCATTTCAGTAAAATAGTGTTCAAATACTGTTTTCTCCGCACTTTTTATTCAGATGGTCCAACAAGGACACTTTGCTGGTTTGGGGTCATGCCACTGGAAAAGAAACCAATAGTAAAGGTCTTACTGAAAAAAGTGTATTTGCATCGAGGCCATCAAAATGAGCAGCGGTTACTGGGTGTCCACCCTCCTTGATCAACATTCCAAATCAAAAGTGAGCAATTTCGTTCTACCCACACAAATTGACAGTAGAATGCAAGAATCTGATACAGGGCTCGTTGACCAACTGGAGCCCCTAGGGCCCTCAGCTGGAACCTCCGCATCCTGGTTTTGGACCGTTCTTGCTGCCATCACATATGTAACGAGATGTTGGTCCCTGGTGTAAAAAGTGATAGGGGTCTCCGGCCAGTTGCCATGTGCCATTTCGAATACCGGTGTCTTGTTTTGTGAGAAAGGGGCCCCTTTGCAGCTGCTAACCCACCGCTCTAATACCCGCTGTGTCTAATACGTCGTCCTCCCAATTTTGGTACCATTGAACATAATGAATTTTTTCTGTGACCTTTTATAAAATAACCTAATTGTCCATGCCTAAATAGTATCACATATCCCGTTTTCCTGTTGTGGATGATAATTTCAAGCTCTCCTCACCTGTTCGTGTAAGAAATAAAGCTGTTGTTCCGCCTCCCATAGACTTTAATGGTCCATTTCGGCGATAATCTGTATCGACTATCGACATGATAATTACCAATATCTGATATTGACTCGATAACGATTGTTGACACAATCGCTCATACCTAGTGAAAACCAAAGAGCTGTCAAAGGACACCAGAAACAAAATTGTAGCCCTGCACCAGGCTGGGAAGAATGAATCATACATGAGAAAAACAAGCACCATGGTGTGAAGAAATCCACTGTGGAGCAATAATTAGAAAAATGGAAGGCAACAAACCACTGTGATAATCTCCCTCGATCTGGGCCTCCCACCACGCAAGATCTCACCTCATGGGGTCAAAATGACACAATAACGTGAAAAAAAATCCCAGAACCAGAATGAGGAACCTAGTGAATGACCTGCAAGAGCTGGGACCAACGTAACAAAGGCTACCATCAGCAACACACTATGCCGCCAGGACTCCGAATTATAGTCAGACGGTGTCCCCTGCCATAAGCCCGTACATGTCTGGCCATCTGAAAGTTTGCTAGAAAAGCATTTGGATGATCCAAAGAGTAAATTGGGAGAATATCATATGGTCAGATGAAACCAAAGTAGAACTGTTTGGTACAAACACAACTCATAGAGTTTGGAGGAGAGAGAAGGCTTCGTCGGGCGGTGAAACGCGCGTTGGGGTTTCAGTGCCTCATTCTTTTGTCTGTATTATTCTTTGACTATTTTACAGCTCTATGTTTGTTATACTAATTATTTGTTATCATTATGTCATTAGACTGAGTTACCTTTTTGGTATGATTTTTTCTATGCATATTGCTGGTCTGCTATTATTTATTACTGATCTATTTGGACACAGTACTCAAGGGAGGCTTTTTATCCATTTTGCTACCTGTAGTTATTCTTTGTGTATTGGCTTTTTTGATAAATAAAGATTATTAATTTTTTTTAGTTTTGGTTTTGTTTGTGGCGTTTAAATATGTTATCTCCCAAAGTCTAGGATATATGTTGTTTCATATCTAATTTGGGTTTTTGGCGTGTGTCATCTACTAACTGTGTAATATATAATCTCATGCTGTCTACTAAAGTGTAATGTATAATCCCATGGCATCTACCGAAGGAGTGATGTGTATTTCCATGCCGTCATCTGAACGGTAACGTTTAATCCCATGCTGTCTACCGAACAGGTAATGTATGATCCCATGTTGTCTAATGAGCGTGTTAGATATAATCCCATACCATTGACGAAAAGTGTAAAACTGGAAGGGAACTTTAAAATGGTATTATTCACAATGCCAATGTCTAGCAAACCAAAATGTGGAGCTTGAGGCCTAGTGTAAGGAGCAGATTGATGTGGTTGGTATTGCTAAAACATGCTGACTCCTCACATCTGATTGGGATGTCAACTTTCAAGGTTTTCATTCTATTTATGAAGGACAGAGTGAACAGAGGGGAGAGGAGTGTGTCCAGCATGTACGAGAGTGATATAAGGCAAATGGTGAAAGAGGAAAAATTAGGTGAAGTTAGCTAAGATGTGAAACATTTGGGGTGAAATACAAGGGGAGTGGGGGTTAATTCAGCAAAATATTTTGTTGTAATCTATAGACCCACCCCAAACATCACTGAGAGGCGATAGAAGAAAAGTGGGCATACTCAAATGGTGCAGGCACACAGCAGGTACAATGGTAATAATGGGTGACTTTAATTACCCACTGTCACAGACATCGCTCGTCCATTCCCCGACCCTCTCCCCGGTACGGGGGCGAGTGGCCCCGCGGTCCGTGCACCGGGCCGTGGGCACACTCGTTCCCCGGAGGTTTAGGTACTCACCCTACCACAGCTCCTGACTCGTGTACTCCTGTGCCGCCGGATGCGCACCACGTCCCGCTTCCAAGGGCTAGCGCACACCGTCACGGCTATCTCAATTTAAAGGGCAGCGAATCGTGAATTGAGCAGTTGCCGGCCGCTGACACTATAATATTGCTCCTCCTCCGATATCCTCTGTTCAGATCTTTAGTGTCCCTTGAGCCTACTTGAAGAAAGTGTATAGTATTGTCCCTAGTGTTTAGTCCTATTGTACCGTTCCGTCTTGCTACCAGTCCTAAACGACCACGAAAACCTCTGCCACTGCACATGACCTAACCGCCTGTCCCCACTACGACTCAGCCTTACGATTTTGGTACCACGCTCACCCTTGGCTGCCACCGCAAGCAAGTGCGGCCAGGGTAGCGACCTGGCAGTTTCCCGCCACAGTAAGTCCATCCCGCTTTGCGACGGGCTCTGGTGAAAACCGGGTTCTACTTAGACTCCACTCCCTGGTGTGGGCTTTCACCGTCGCTTGCGGTGGTCCAGCGGATCCACTACTGCTACGTTACAGTAAGATCCGGCCATGGATCCCGCCAAGGTGCCTCTGCCTGACAAAGCGGACCTTGCAGCAGTTGTTGCGCAGCAGTCGCGTCAGATTGCGCAACAAGCACAGCAGTTGGACTAGCTAACCGTCATGTTGCAGCAACTCCTGGCGAACCAACAGCAGCCGCCATCTCCACCCATGGCTACACCGCTTCCAGCTGCCCTGCCTGTGATGGTGGACCAAGCTCCATTGCCGGCACCGAAGTTTGAAGGACTCCAAGCAGTGCCGAGGTTTCATCACCCAGTGCTCTATGCACATTGAATTAATGGCGGACCAGTTTCCCACGGATCATTCAAAGGTGGCTTTCTTGGTCATCTTGCTTTGTGGGGAGGCCTTGGCATGGGCCACACCCCTGTGGGATCGGAACGATCCGGTGACGGCGGATCTACAGACCTTCCTCCAGGAGTTCCGCAGTGTTTTCGAGGAACCAGCTCGGGCGTCCTCCGCCGAAACGGCTCTTTTAACCCGAGGCCGCCCTGTGTGCCACCTTTAAAAGGGGCCTCTCCAGTAGGCCTCCAGGGGCCTCTCCACATTAAGGATGTGCTGGCCGCAAGAGACATCCCGTCCTCCCTTAGCAAGTTAATTCTATTGGCCACCCGCATTGACGTGCATTTCGCCGAAAGGCGAGAAGAGCTTCGGCGAGAACGTAAGGTAGCATGGCCCCGCCGGTTTCCACGCCTGGTTCCAGTATTCCAGAGGCAGCCGATGCAAACGACACCGCTCCCCATTGAGGAATCCATGCAGGTCAACCAGGCTCAACTCTCTGAGCAAGAATTGGCCCGACGTCAGCTAGGCAACCTGTGCCTATACTGTGGTAGCCCTGAGCACTTCCGGAGGAATTGTCTCCAACATCCTAAACGTCTGGGAAACTTCTGCACCTTGGATCTGTGGGAGAGGCGTCCCTAGGTGCAGTTTCCTCCTCTCCACGCCTGATTATGTCGGTACAGATAGTGTCCGATGCTGGTCTCACCTTTCGGGTCTCCGCCTTCCTGGACTCAGGAGCCAAAATATAGTGTCAGCGGCTCAGCTGGGAACTTTATCCACCGCTCCTTAGTGTCGCAGCATCGCCTCCCTGTGGTCCGCCTGGAAAAGCCGCTGGTGATCTTTTCGGTCAGCGGTGAGCTGTTAAGCGACACTATACAGTTCATCACTAAGCAAGCCGCGTCTCTCCAACGTGAGGGAGTCCATGCAAAGAAGAAGATCTCCTTCATTGCGCCCTCTCGGCGGTTCTCCTCTAGCTTCTGTGGCTGCAACTCCACTCTCCGACTCTAGACTGGACGTCGGGAGAAGTCATTCGCTGGGGTCCTAACTGCCTGAGCCGTTGTCTGGTGGCACCTCTCCCGGCTTACCGGCTCTCGTGCGATTCCCCGTGAACCATTGCCCGGCCTACCCGCTGAATACCAGGAGTTCGCCGATGTTTTTTCAGAGAAAGAAGCAGAGATCCTTCCCGCTCAACTCCATATGATTTCCGATCGACCATACTAGCCGGGTACCAGCCACCCTGGGATAGTCTAATTCCTTTGTCCTTCCCGAAACATGAGCCGTGTCAGAATAAATCCGGGAAAAACTCCAGAAAGGGTTCATACGAAAATCCACCTCTCCCGCAGGTGCGGGAATCTTCTTCGTGGAATAGGACGGTACCATGCGGCCCTGCATCGACTATCGGGGACTTAATAAGATCACGGTGAAGAATCGGTACCCTCTGCCGTTGATCACAGAGCTCTTTGATCGCCTACGTGGTACGAAGATCTTCTCCAAGTTGGACTTGAGGGGGGTCTATAACCTGATCCGTATCCGTAAGGGCGATGAGTGGAAGATGGCCTTTAACACCAGGGACGGGCACTTTGAATATCTGGTTATGCCGTTTGGCCTGTGTAACGCCCCAGACGTATTCCAGGAGTTCGTGAACGACATCTTCAGGGATGTCCTATATGCTTGTGTCGTAGTATACCTGGATGACATCTTGGTATACTCACCCAATCTGGAGACTCACCGCGACCACGTCCGCCAGGTTCTGAGGCGCCTCCAAGCTAACCGCCGGTACGCCAAGATGGGAAAGTGCATCTTTCACCAAACTAGCCTGCCTTTTCTGGGCTATATTATCTCTGACCAAGGCTTGCGGATGGACCCTGCAAAGCTGTCTGCTGTCTTACAATGGCCTCACCCTATTGGCCTTCGGGCCATACAATGTTTTCTGGGGTTCTGCAACTATTACCGGCAGTTTATCCTGCACTTTTCTACACGGGTAGCTCCCATTGTGGCCCTCATGAAGAAGAATGCTTACCCGCGAAGTTGTCCCCCCGAGGCCGAGGAAGTGTTCGTGAAACTGAAGACTGCCTTAGCTTCTGCGTCATTTCTGTTGCGGCCGGACCCTGCAAAACCTTTTTCGCTAGAAGTAGACGCGTCGGTGGTCGGGGTCGGTGCAGTGCTCGCGCAAAAGGGACACACGGGTAAATCGGTCAATTGCGGCATCTTTTCAAAAACGTTCTCGCTGGCGGAAAGAAATTACACGATCGGAGACCGGGAGTTATTAGCCATCAAACTGGCTCTGGAGGAATGGTGTTATCTGCTGGAAGGTACTCGGCATCCCATCAGCATCTATTCAGATCACAAGAACCTCCAGTACCTCAAGACGTCTCAGAGACTTAATCCTTGCCAAGCTAGGTGGTCGCTCTTCTTCTCCCAGTTTAATTTCCAGATCCACGTCCGTCCCGCGGAAAAGAATGTGAAGGCAGACGCCCTCTCACGCTTTCGACGTGGTTGGTGAAGAAGTGACCTCAGAACACATAATACCCCTTGAGCGTCTTTTCTCCGCAGCCCCTGTTGACCTCCGGAATGTCCCGCCTGGGAAAACATATGTGAGCCCTGCACTCCACAAAAGGATCTTGCAGTGGGGACACTGCTCATTGGTGGCCGGACATCCCGGGGCTCGTAAAACTTGCCTTCTTATCTCCCGGTTCTATTGGTGGCCGGACCTCGCTAAAGATGTCAAAGAATTTGTTAAGGCCTGTGTCACCTGTGGCCGTAACAAAACGCCTCATCACAAACTGGTCGGGCTCCTGCATCCCCTGCCCATCCCTATCAGTCCCTGGTCACACATGGCGATGGATTTTATAACCGATCTTCCCCCTTCCTCTGGTAACACCATGATCTGGCTGGTCACAGATCGTTTTTCTAAAATGCCGCATTTTGTCCTGTTGCCAGGCTTACCCTCTGCCCCGTGCCTGGCCAACCTGTTTTTTCTCCACATTTTTCGTTTACACGGGTTGCCCCTGCAAATTGTCTCTGATCGAGGAGTCCAGTTTGTCTCCAAATTCTGGCGGGCCCTCTGTTCTCAACTACAGGTGAAGCTCGATTTCTCCTTGGCCTACCACCCCCAGACTAACGGCCAGGTGGAAAGGGTCAACCGGGTCCTGGGGAACTACTTGCGCCATTTTGTCTTAGCATGTCAGAATTGTTGGGGGTCGTTTACCAACATTGGGGGGTCACCCGTTTGTCCTGGTATTCCAAATCACGATCAGGGGAACATGTATCGGCCGATAGAAACTGAGTCAGACACAAGAGTTCTGGATCAAATTTCATTCATGTTCCAAGCAGTTCTGACAAAACAAAGCCTTACACACATATTTGTATAACTGTAATCAAAACAAGCGCAGACGCAGTAGAGGAGAGAGGAACGGATGTATGTCCATATTTAGGCAGCTGTTAAGTACATTTTATTGGTCCACGTTGTCTCTGGGGAAAAAGCCTCTGGGATTGCATCAGCCAAAACTCAGTCAATTCCAGTAAAACGAAACTTCAGGAAAGGGAGACAATAGCTGGAGGTCACATCTTGAGGAAACAGATAACAAGTGGTCACATCCTGAGCCATCTTAGCTTCTTCATAATTGCTGCATCATTCTCCACAAAATGGATTCTGCTCAGCTGAAATGCCTTATAAGGAGAAAAGCTTGGGATTTCATAATTTATACATACAACACAATATTGATTCAAACCTCTCTACCTTCACAGAATGTCTGGTCCAAATTGCTTCCGTGGGCGGAATTTTCTTATAATTCCCTAGATTCTGAATCCGCAAGTGCCTCTTCCTTCTATATTGTGTATGGCCTACACCCCCGCCCACCTCTCCCACTATCCCACTATTATCCCAGTCTGAAGTCCCTGCAGCGGATACATTGGTCCGTGACATGAAGGCCATTTGGGCTCTGTCCCGACAGTCACTGCTCCGTGCTTCGGTACGCACTAAAGCGCAGGCAGATAAGAGAAGGAGCCTCCCCCAGTTTTTTCTCCAAGCGAGTGTGGTTTCGGCAAAATATGTCCGGCTTAAAATCCCAAGTTATAAATTGGGACCCCGCTACTTGAGACCATTCGAAGTGCTTAGACGTATAAACCCGGTGGCCTATAAACTCCGGCTCCTACCTTTCATGCGCATCCCAAACTCCTTTCACGTTTCCCTTCTCAAACCCCTGGTCCTGAACTGTTTTTCTCGGAGGGCAGCCCTCCATCTTCTGAGGCGGATGCCTCTAACGTCTTCCGGGTAAAGGAGATCCTGGACATGAAAGTTTCCAAGGGGAAATGGTATTTTCTCATCGATTGAAGGGGTTTCGGGCCCGTGGTAAGGTCATGGGAGCCAGAGGACAACATTCTGGACCGGGAGCTTGTACTAAGGTTCCTCTGGGCTGGAAAGAGGGGGAGGCCAAAGGGGGGTTACTGTCATGGACAGCGCCGCAGACCGTGGGACGGGCTGCGGGCGCATCCATTCCCCGACCCTCTCCCCAGTGCCGGGGGCAAGTGGCCCCGCGGTCCGTGCACCAGGCCGTGGTCGCACTCGTTCCCCGGAGGTTAGGTACTCAACACACCACGCTCCTGACTCTGTGCGCTCTTGTGCCGGCCTCCGCTTCCTAGGGCGCTCGCGCGCCGGCTTTCTCAGATTTAAAGGGCCAGCGTGCTGGTGATTGGCAGTTGCCGGCCGCTGACCCTATATAATGGCTATGCCAGATCTTTAGCTCCTTTGGAGCCTACTGAGAAATTTTATAGTCTTGTCTAGTGTTTCCTATGTACCGTTCAGTCTTGCTACCGTCCTTCGACCATGAACCTCTGCCGTCGGCCCTGACCTACCGCCTGTCCCCAACTACGACTCAGACTTATGATTTTGGTACCATGCTCACCCTTGGCTGCCACCGCAAGCAAGTCCCGCCAGGGAAGCGACCTGGTAGTTTACCGCCAAAGCAAGTCCATCCCGCTTTGCGCCAGGCTCTGGTGAAAACCAGGTTCTACTTAGACTCCGCTCCCTGGTGTGGGCTTTCACCATCGCTTGCGGTGGTCCAGCGGATCCACTACTGCTACCGTTACACCCAGACATTGACTTGGGTCACGGTTCTGCATCAACAGGAAAGGGAAGGAAGTTCCTAAATTTGTTAGCGGATAATTTTATGGGGCAGTTTGTGGAGGATCCCACTAGAAGTGATGCTCTGTTGGATCTGGTAATTTCTAACAAAGCAGAACTTGTTGGAGCGTTCACTGTTTCAGAAAATCTAGGTAACAGCGACCACAATATAATTAATTTTCGTGTAAACTGGAAAAAAGAAAAACAGCGTGGGAGGGCAAAAATATTTAATTTTAAAAAGGCCAATTTTGCCTTATTGAGGGACGCAATACAGGACATAGAATGGGAGCAGCTATTAGCAAATAATTATGTAGAAGCCAAATGGAAGAGCTTTAAATATACTCTGGGAAATTTATAGCAAAATGTATTTCTATAGGTAACAAGAAGTGATGAGCGATTACGTTGACTATCGTCATCGGGTCGTTAGTCGATATCGGCAATTATCAATAAGATATCCAATAGTCGATAACAGATTATCGCTGATGACCATTAAAGTCTATGGGAGAGGAACAACACCTTCATTCTTACACCCAAACAGGGATGGAGAAGCTGGAATTAACATCCACAACAACAAACTGTATACCTGCTACATCTTAGGCAAGACAATTAGGTTATAAAAGCCACAGAAAAAAAATCACAGACCATTCACTATCCCTGTCTTGCACCACAGCATGACCCTTAAACCTGCATGACCCACAAATTAAAAAGTGCCAGAAGGCAGTATGATTTGAACCATCATTTTACTTGAACTGGACATTGAATATCCCTGTCCTGGAACGCAGCATGAGCCCCAAATCTGCATGACCCCAGATTAAAAAGTGCCGGAAAAAGGAGTCTTTCAACCACCATTTTAGTTGAACTGGACATTAACTATAACTGTCCTGTACCACAGTATGACCATTAAACCTGTCTGACCCACAGATTAAAAAGTACTGGGAAAAGGAGTCTTTCAACCACCATTTTAGTTGAACTGGACATTGACTATACCTGTCCTGGACCGCAGTATGACCATTAAACCTGTCTGACCCCCAAATTAAAAAGTGCCGGGAAAAGGAGTCTTTGAACCACCATTTTAGTTGAACTGGACATTAACTATAACTGTCCTGTACCGCAGTATGACCATTAAACCTGTCTGACCCACAGATTAAAAAGTGCTGGGAAAAGGAGTCTTTGAACCACCATTTTAGTTGAACTGGACATTAACTATATCTGTCCTGTACCGCAGAATGACCATTAAACCTGTCTGACCCACAGATTAAAAAGTGGCGGAAATAGGAGTCTTTCAACCACCATTTTAGTTTTACTGGACATTGGCTATACCTGTCCTGGGCCACAGAATGAGCCCCAAACCTGCATGACCCCCACATTTAAAAAGTGCCGGAAAAAGGAGTTTTTCAACCACCATTTTAGTTTCACTGGACATAGACTTTACCTGTCCTGGGCCACAGCATGCAGGGCCGCCAACAGAAATTTCAGGGCCCCATACAGCTGAAGCACCTGCCCCCCCCGTAAATCCCACCCCCATAAACCCGTTCGCCCCGCCCCCAGCAAAAAAACGGCCTCTAGGACAAAAAATGCGCCCATTTTACCACATAATACAGTGTGCAAAAAAGAACTATATTGTGTAGTACAATAGCAAGTGAGTCACACATCTGTCTGTCTCACACATCATAGACACAGGGCTAAATAGCTCCATCCATATCCCCTCCCACCCACATACAATATCCCCCCACCCACATACAATATCCCCCTCCACCCACATACAATATCCCCTCCACCCACGTACAATATACCCTCCATGTTTCCCTTGTCACGCACCTCACCACCTTCTAAAATAAACACCAGCAAGAAAGTAAGTGTACCTCCTAACACCAGCTCAGGTATAACCTACAACACCGCCACATAGAGACCACATAGAGGTCAGACACCAGCTCAGGTATAACCTACAACACCGCCACATAGAGACCACATAGAGGTCAGACACCAGCTCAGGTCACATCACATTACAGTGAATACAGCACTGATCCAATTTAGAAGCAAAATAACCCCTGAAATCAGGAACTCACCGGAGACGTCCTATCTGAGGAGTCGTTCTCTTCTCTTGAGTCGTTC
This sequence comes from Phyllomedusa bahiana, assembly GCA_025379985.1. Classification (NCBI taxonomy): domain Eukaryota; kingdom Metazoa; phylum Chordata; class Amphibia; order Anura; family Hylidae; genus Phyllomedusa; species Phyllomedusa bahiana. Next base: position 72,307 of record JAODAL010013573.1, read on the forward strand.
TTATTCCCTTTTCTTCTGCATCCGTTCCACACCGCCATGAGGACTTGTCCCGGCCACAACTCATCCCTGCAGAAATTATACACAAATATCTTAGAATCCTCAATTTTCAAGCATTTCTTTACCTATTCCCACCTCTGTACAAACTTCCCAGGGGTGGGAGAGCGGGTACAAGCCATAACTTAGAGGCCTAGTATCCTAAGGGGTTGGAGGGTGGGGGGAGGACTAACCCCCCTGGAGATAATGCTACAGCTATGGGCTGCTCCCCTAACAATTATATTACCAGGTAGGTAGGCAAATGGGAAAGGTCCCGGTAATTAGATAGGCCCTATTTAGGTAGGTAGACCCCCGCCGGATAAGTTGGTAGGCCAGCCCCAGGTAGGTTGGTGGGTACCTAGCCATGAGTCCCCTTTAGTTTGTAGGCGGTCAGGGCCCTCCTTTAGAGGTTAGGTGGAGTCAGGGCCCTCCTTTAGAGGTTAGGTGGAGTCAGGGCCCTCCTTTAGAGGTTAGGTAGAGTCAGGGCCCTCCTTTAGAGGTTAGGTTAGAGTCAGGGCCCTCCTTTAGAGAAAGGAGAGCAGGCCCTCCTTAGAGTAGGAGAGTCAGGCCCCCTTTAGATGTTAGGCAGCGCCAGGGCCCCCATTAGTTAAAGGCACGCCCAGGGACCCCCTTTAGAGATAAGGCAGATCAGGGACCCCCTTTAGTGATAGGCAGCCCCAGGGACCCCGTTAGTGGTAGGCAGCGCAGGGATCACCTTTAGTGATAGGCAGCGCCAGGGACCCCCTTTAGTGATAGGCATCGCCAGGACCCCCTTTTAGTGATAGGCAGTCAGGGCCCCTTTAGTGATAGGCAGTCAGGGCCCCCTTTAGTGATAGGCAGCGCCAGGGACCCCCTTTAGTGATAAGCAGCGCCAGGGACCCCCTTTAGTGATAGGCAGCGCCAGGGACCCCCTTTAGAGATAGGCAGTGCCAGGGACCCCCTTTAGTGATAGGCAGTCAGGGCCCCCTTTAGTGATAGGCAGTCAGGACCCCCTTTAGTGATAGGCAGCGCCAGGGACCCCCTTTAGTGATAGGCAGCGCCAGGGACCCCCTTTAGTGATAGGCAGTCAGGACCCCCTTTAGTGATAGGCAGTCAGGGCCCCCTTTAGTGATAGGCAGTCAGGGCCCCCTTTAGTGATAGGCAGTCAGGGCCCCCTTTAGTGATAGGCAGCGCCAGGGACCCCCTTTAGTGATAGGCAGTCAGGGCCCCCTTTAGTGATAGGCAGTCAGGGCCTACTTTATTTGTTAGGCAGTCAGGGCCCCCTTTAGTGATAGGCAGTCAGGACCCCCTTTAGTGATAGGCAGTCAGGGCCCCCTTTAGTGATAGGCAGTCAGGACCCCCTTTAGTGATAGGCAGTCAGGGCCCCCTTTAGTGATAGGCAGTCAGGACCCCCTTTAGTGATAGGCAGCGCCAGGGACCCCCTTTAGTGATAGGCAGTCAGGACCCCCTTTAGTGATAGGCAGCGCCAGGGACCCCCTTTAGTGATAGGCAGCGCCAGGGACCCCCTTTAGTGATAGGCAGTCGGGACCCCCTTTAGTGATAGGCAGTCAGGGCCAAATTTAGTGATAGGCAGTCAGGGCCAACTTTAGTGATAGGCAGCGCCAGGGACCCCCTTTAGTGATAGGCAGCGCCAGGGACCCCCTTTAGTGATAGCAGTCAGGGCCCCTTTAGTGATAGGCAGTCAGGGCCCCTTTAGTGATAGCAGCGCCAGGGACCCCTTTAGAGATAGGCAGCAGTGCCCGCTAGTATATTAAAAAAAAAAAATCAATCACTTACCTGAGCCTCGGTCCTGCCGCTCCGAGCTGCCGCCGGCTCCTGCCGCCCTGCATAGGCAGCGCGGGGGAAGTGACGTCACCGCGCCGCCTACGTCAGCAGTAGGGGTCGGCGCCTGGCAGGCTGAAGGCCTAATGCATTCAGCCTGCCAGGCAGATCAGCGGAGCGCAGCGCTAGTGTCGCTGTGCTCCGCTGACACCGCGCAGCCCCGGGAGTCGGGGACATTAGTCCCCAGCTCCCGGGCCGGTCTCTGGCGCTCGGGACGCAGGGCCCAGGCGTGCAGAGACCGGATGCGCGGCTTGGGCCCCGGGGAGCGACGGCACTGCCTCCGGGCAACCCGCAACTCGGGGCCCACAACTGTGGCCAGGCGGAGCCTGGTTTCGGCGCCCGCGCCGCCGGGCCCCGCTCTGCCGTGAGGAATAAGGGGGCCACTTGCCGCGGGCCCCTTATTCCACCGGCCCCATACGGAGTACCGGTTGTACCCCCTGTATGGCGGCCCTGACAGCATGACCCCTAAACCTGTTTGACCCCACAGATCACAAAGTGGCACTATGCTATTTTGTACAAAGACTCTCATTTAGTATATTTTTTGGTAACTGACATTTGTTTACAGAATTTATTTAGGGAAGTTTTATTTATAGTTTTACATTATTACCATTTTGCTTTTTTTTCAAGTGTGATAACATACAACATACACCCCTCCCTGCAGTTTTTAAAGGTATTTTTTACACGTGTAGATGTGTTAATTCGTCCGCACACCCCATAAGTAATACAAATGTCCTAATCATCCCCAAAACACTTCTTAGTTGAGAAGACATTTGCCCTCCTGGCTTCTGAGACTGATTCAGCCAATCAATTCAATGTTCATTTTTCCTCCAAATCCTTCTTCATTGATTAGGGACAGACTCCCCTGGAGATCAAATGATGCGACCCCATAGTGACTCCAGCCCCAGAAAATTTTAAGCCTCAAATTGTGAAATTTGTGTCCAGCCCTGGACCCCTTTTTGACACTACTTAACCTCACAGAAATCACCTTTTTCAAAATCTGATTTTTTTGAGAAATTTGAAGCTCTCCTGATTGCCCCTAACGGTGAGAGCCAGTGCTGCTGTCAGCCATCTGTTAACACGGAGGTCCAGCTGCCAGACTTACAGTGGGTGCGGTGAGAGACCAGGCTAGTGTCTGTCATCTATTAACACGCAGGTTCAGCAGCCAGGGCCTGAGTTACAGTGGGTGCGGTGAGAGCCCAGGCTGGCGTCCGTCATCTATTAACACGGTAAAAATGCCCTTATGACGCAGCAACGAAAACAGTCGTGCTGAAGCAGAGTGCGGAAGTGTGAGGTAAGACCTCCAGCCTTCCTCAGTACACAGTCAAGACCCAGGTAGCGCTTGCCCCTCCGTATGAGTGCGGACCAATTGAGCTTCACTTGGAAATACTGGTGGTTAACGCTCCTGTTCCACCCAGGTGCCCTTTTTCTTGGCATTCTTTTTCTCATTTTACTCAACGTGCTGGAGGAAATTGTCTCTGTACTTTGTTCTCTGTCTGTGCTCCATACTCCATGTCCTCTGAATAACCTACATCTGGTCAAGTTTTCCTGTACCTTCCTTGTACAATTCAGAGGAATTTTTTTACCAGCTATTTTGTACATGCAAGTTTTTTAGTAGTTTAATTCTAGAAAACACATTTTTAAAATAGGATGGAATCCCACCATATCTTTGTTTCTCTTTTTTAATTGTATTAAATGGGTTGTCTCAATACAGGGATTGATAGCTATGTTAAAGATCTTGCAAAAACAAGTCATTTTGCAATATGTGTCCATTAACAGTGTCCTACCTATTCCTGTTTCTGACAGCACCATCACCCTTGAGCCACTCTTGACAATTGTGAAGAACAAATGTCTGTTAGAAACAACATTATTTTTAATAATAGGACCTGTAGTATAGCTGCATGTCACAGCAAAATGCCCCAAAAAATTCAAAACATGACCCATGAGCCACTTTTGACAATTGTGAAGAACAAATGTCTGTTAGAAACAATTTTTTTTTATAATAGGACCTGTAGTATAGCTGCATGTCACAGCAAAATACCCTCAAAAAATTCAAAGCATGACCCTTCAGCCATTTTGGACAATTGTGAAGAACAAATGTCTGTTAGAAACAAAAATTTTTAGAATAGGACCTGTAGTATTGCTGCATTTCAAAGCAGCATGACCTAAAAATTATAAAAATGACTTCTCAGCCACTGTTAAAAATTGTGAGGGAGAAATGCCACTTAAAAGCCACATTTCTGTTCCAAAGGACCATGATTTTTTGCTGTATCTCACAGCAACATGACCCAAAAAATTATAAATATGACTTTTCAGCCACTATTAAAATTGTGATGGAGAAATACCACTTAGAAGCCACATTTCTGTTCCAAAGGACTATAATTATAGCTGTATCTCACAGCAACATGACCTCAAAACCATTGACAATGCAAAAACTTCTAAAGATAAAGTGAGTAAATGGAATATGGTGTTGTCATGAAACCTTGCTGACTTTTACAGTCTCCTCAAAGCAAAACCAGCAAAATGAACTGTTGGGAAAAGAGAATAAAAATTGCAGTAAGAAATGATCATTTTAAAAAAAAAGTTTTCAAGAGGACCATTTCTGTTTGAAGAGGAATGTGAAGTAGACCAGCAACTAATTGGTGACCTCGGCAATTGGGGCCACAACATCATCAGAGATCCATGCCTGATTCATCTTGATGAAAGTAAAACGATCCACATTATCTGTGGAAAACCGGATGCTTTTATCTGTAAAAAAAAACTCCCCAGCTGTGCGAAGGTCCCTAAAATATGACGCCGGGTGCTGGGAGGACAAAACCTTTTATGGGGTGGCGAGCGACTCGGGCCTTCGTCCCCTTTTGGGGTTCCCCGAAGTCTATTGGGTCCGGAACACATAAAAAAAAACAAACGGGGTGGGGCGCAGATAGTCGTGCACCGATCTTAAGCTGGTCTCCCGTGTGTTGGATTGTGCCCCCATTGCAAAGCGTTGGTGAGGTGGTAAATAAAGATTTCCAGAGTTCCCCCCATTAGGGTTTTGCCCCCCTTGCCGCTGGGTGGGCCCCTAAAGGCTACTTGGCACTCTACTGTGTCACCCTCGCTGATGGGGTTTTTCCCCATGACATTTGAGGAACGGAAGCAGACGCAACGATGTCTTCCCCGTTGGGTCAATCAGCAAGGTCTCCATTTCTTGCATTTTTCTCTCTATTTGTGTGGGTGGAAGGAAAGTGTGAGTTTTGTTTTGTATCGAGGATCCAGGAGGGTGGCCACCCAGTAACTGTTGTTCATTTTGATGGCTTAATGCAAGGATCATGATGGAGGAAATGGAGCATAAAAGCACTCATGTGAGAGATGGAGTCTTGATTTCCCTAGCTATGGGGTCGATGGGCACTAGCAAACTGTCCTCCTCATATTCCTCCTCGCCTCAATTTCGCCGCCAACCTCTTGCCAAGGCAGGGACTGCTCCCGGTACGTCGATGGCTAGGATTACTCCTCCTCCTCCTCGGCACAGCTTCCAAACACAGCCCTGATTGCCTCAGATGATGCACCCTGAGAGCTGAGTAGCCGCCTTGCACTAGCCTGGACCTGAACCACTGCCTAATGAAGACCGATAAAATTGAGACAACTGTCGGGCCTTATGGATTCGACGGAGAGAAGTCTCCGTGTCGCAACTGTGTCCATCTCCTCCGTCGCTGGCGGGAACTGTTGTTATTCAGAGTGTCCAACGATCGTACCCAGAAACTAAGATCTCCACAATGCTCTTGATGACAAAGGGCATCGTCCGTACTGACCATTTCTGGTGGCTTCTTCAAAAAACTGGCAAGGATGGTTGCAGAGCTCTTTCATCTGCCTTCCCACTCTCGGTGGCTCATCACCCCGGGTCAGCACCGCTGCTTGTAAGGATTGTGTCACTTCGTACTGCGTAATGGCATTGCGCTGCATGCCACAATCGCTGGAGCATGTGGATGGGGAATTCCAGCGTGTTGCCCACGTCAAACAATGAGACGTTTGACGGGAGAGGCCGAGCTGACGCTGCAACGCAGACAGGCGGGACGAAGCAGGGTCGAACGGCGGATGTGAAACTCAGACCTCGTGCTTCCTCAGCAGGCAGGCCAGACCCGGGTAGCTCTTTAGAAAATCTGGACGACAAGGTTCATGACATGTGCAGCAAGGGATGTGCTCCAGCCTACCGATCTTAAGGGCGGGCCAGCAGATTTCGCCCGTTATCGCACACACCTGCCCTGGCAAAGAACTATTGTCAACCTGCCAGCGCATCGGTCTCATTGCGGAGAGCCTCCACAGTCCTGACCTGTGTGTAGACGGTCTCCAAGAAGATTAATTTCACACGGCTGTTTTCTCTGGGACGTGATGCCACCAGAGGACCTTGAGTGAAAGAGCCCTCGACCATCCTGCGGTTTTGAAGAGCGTGCGCCGAAGATGATAGCCCACCGTCACCCCCAGAGACGATCCACCAGCTCAACCAGTGAGCTGTCACAGAGATATATCGGCCTTGCCGTGCTTACTAGTCATGTGTCGGTGGTCAGATGGATTTTCCGGACACTGAGCAGACAACGCGCTTGAAATTTTAGATGACACGTGGGCTGGCCATGGCAGGGACGGCTTTTAGGGCAAAGAATTGCCTGTCAGCATCTGTTATTGGGGATATAGATAGAGAGCAGCAAAGGGCCATGACGTGGGGAAACCACATCGTGTCCACCAGGACAGAAGGCAACATTTCAAGGCCAAAATTCCTGGCAATTGCAGACTTCAGGCTTTTTGGCTTTGGATGGTTTGGGTTAAAGTGTTTCTTCTGCTCCCAACCCTGGAAGAAGAGGCTGGCTGCTAGACTGGCGCTGTACGGCGTGCCAGGTCATCAAACTGGCGAAGGAGAAGGGGTAGGAGGGGTCTTCTGGTGGTGCTGATGGTAATCGGGCGACGGTGGAGGCTGAAGCGGAGGCTGATCCCTGATCATCGGACTCTGAGAAGACATGGGCAGCTGTGGGAACATTGGTGGTGGCGGTGGAGGAGGAGGCGGAGACAGAGGGTGTGTACAGTGGTTGGAAGCCCGGCATCGTCTGGACTTTTTTGGCCAAGTGTTGCCTACATTTCAACTCATGCATTCGCTGCATGTGACTTAGACATGTTGGTGGTGGTTAAACATCTAAGATTCTTGCCTTACTTATGCGTTTACGGAAAAGGCGGCTTTATGCATTGCTGGGTGAATCAGAGGCTTGCTCAAAAAATTGCCCGGTTGAGAGGTCTTGGACCTTTTTTGACGGCAATAAGCGGGGGAGCGGGGTTTCCGCTGACGTGGCTGGCGGGAATTCATTTCAGCGGACTTCTGCGACCCCCCTCTCCCTTTGTGAGGCGGGACCCGTACTGACACTACTCCATCGTCTTCCTCCTCGCCCAGTGATGAAGCGCTCGCAAGCAAATTTGCTGAAAAGCCCACGTTGGATCCGCAATGTCTTTCATCATCATCATCAACACAGGTGACTTAGTCATCCTGACATTCTGCAGCCAGGAGCTGCGGGCTACAAGCAAGAGGGACTGCAAGGCTTTGCCGACCGCCCGGGATTTTTGCCGATTGACCGGCTACCTTCTTCTCCTCTGATGGCATCAGTAACTGGGCGTCAGAGCAGAGAAAATCATCCTTTTTGGGCCCTCTTGATTTTTTAACATGCCTTCTGACCCCACCGCATTTTGGTATCAAAGGGGTCTTCAGAAAATGGATTATCCACGTGGTGGGTACACGAGTTGACTTTTTGGGCTGCTTCATGTTGGACGGATGCTGATGATGCTGATGCGACATTTGTGGCGTGACTGGAGGACAAAGGAGGTAAGACTGCTGGATGCAGGTTGCATTAACCACTGAAAAACAGATTGGTGACGCTGTTCGTTACTGAGATTCACAGGGCCCTGACCCAGCGATGACAGGCCTGATGGTCCTGCTACTGAAGATCTGCTCTCATGCGTGTTGTCGCCAGCACTGGAAGGGAACACTTCTCTCGTACCTCTACCTCCATGTCCTCCCCCCCTCTTTGCTCGCTTACCCACCTGATTTCGCTCATGTTCAGGAAGATAAAAAATTTGAGAAGGTAGGGAAAGAGTTTTGGAAAGTCTCTTATTAAAAGACGGAAAATCACAGCTATTCTCAAACCCCTCAAATCAAAACAAAATTGCTGGATTCAAATTTAACGGGCAAGGTAGCTCTATCAACAAAGCGGGCCCTGCGCCAAAGTGAAAAAAACACGAAATCGAAATGTATACGGGATAATAAAAGGTATTTTTTGGCACCTATCAATTCACCGGTGGTGACTACAAAATTGCTGTATTCAAATTTAACTGCAAAGTAGATCTATCAACAAAGCTTGACTGACCAAAAGAGAAAAAAAAAAACCTGTCTGAAATGTATATGGATAATAAAGGATTTTTGGCACCTATCGTACCCCTGTGGTGACTACAAAGTTGCTGGATTCAAATTTAACTGCAAGGTGGCTATATCAAAAAAGTGGACTACCCCAAGTGAAAAAAACACGTATCTGAAATGTATACGGGATAAAAAAAAGGTATTTTTATGCACCTATAAACCCTGTGGTGACTACAAAATTGCTTTTATTCAAATTTACTGCAAGGTGGCTATATCAACAAAACTGGATGGGCAAAATTGAAAAAGAACACCTATCTGAAATGTATACGGATAATAAAAGTGGAGTTTTGTACCTATAAAATAGACCTGCAGTTACTAGAAAAGTCTGTATCCTAACATAAGGCAATGCAATGTCTAAACAAAGTTTTGGCTGTACAATATCCAGTATCCTTTATAGAGTTGTCTGTGTTCGCCCGCGCCCCCCCCCCCGCTTCCCACATGACTTTACAGCAGTAAAATGGTCTTTAAAATTCTCTGCTACTACTAAAATCTGCAATCTCTGATCTAACTAACTTCTAAAGGATCACAGCTAAAAGTAGGCTGTCTCGTGAAAAATGAATAATTTCGCTGGCTGTTTGCTGAGCTGTTTGGACAGAGGCAGAGCGCACGTCCTACTGCTATGGGACGCTGACACACATGATCATGATCAGGAAGGGGTGTTCTATGTAAAACGAGGTCTTTTAATTTTTTCAGCCAATGCAACCCTACACAAACCCAGTCATGACGTCGCACACACATCTCACCCTGCTCTATTCTATAAGCTGATTTGCTGGCCGCCAAGATGACAGAAAGCGCCGAAAATGACGCAATATTAATAGATTATGCACAGATTTTAACTAAAATTTTCGCATGATCTAAAAATCGATCAACGTAAATACCGTGCCGATTTCAACTTTGTCGATAATAATCGCTCAACACTAGTAACAAGTATAGACAATTAAAACTAAATCCAACATGGCTTTTACTTTCTGTTAAGAGGGCAATAAATAATAAAAAAGGGCATTTAAAAAATATAAGTCTGAGGGAACAGCATTAGTCTTTGAAAATTAGGAAGAACTTAATCAAATCTGTAAAAAAGTGATAAAAGCAGCTAAAATTCAAAAGGTTGCCAAGGACAGCAAGACAAACCTTAAGAAATTCTTTAAGCATATAAATGCCAAAAATCCTCGGTCAGAGCATGTAGGACCCTTAAAAACCTGTAGTGGGGAGGTGGTCACTTGGGACCAGGAGAAGGCAAAGGCACTAAATAGGTTCTGCAGCTCAGTATATTCTAACGATGAGAAACCAGTTGATGGGGGCGGGACCAGTGCAGATGTAGGTGGTGCCAGTACTGTTAATACATCATCTACTATAATTAATTGGCTCAATGTAGAAATGGTCCAAGCCAAGTTAAATAAACTGAATGTGAACAAGGCTCCATGCCCTGATGGCATACACGCAAGAGTTTTTTAAGAGCTCAGTTCGGTTATTGGTATGCCTCTGTACATGATATTTAGAGATTCTCTGGTGACTGTTATAGTACCAGGAGACTGGCGCAAGGCAAATGTGTTCCCATCTTCAAAAAAGGCTCCGAGTCTTGCACAGGTAATTTAGACCCGTAAGTTTAACATATGTTGTGGGGAAAAAAAGTTTTGAGGGGTCATAAGGGACTAAAATACAGGAATATGTGGATGAATACAAAAATAATAAGTGTTGCCAAAATTTGGTTTTACTAAGGACAGAAGTTGTCAGACCAATCTGATCTGTTTCTATGAAGAGGTGAGTAGAAGTCTGGATAGCGAGGCAGCTGTGGATATTGTGTTTTTAGACTTTTCAAAGGTGTTTGACATTGTCTATCATAAGCATTTGTTGGGTAAATTGGAATCCATTTGGTTATAAATAAGTGTGTAATTGGATTAAAAACTGGCTATCGGATCGTACTCAGAGAGAGGTGGTAAATGACTCCTACCCTGAGTGATTCCTTGTGTTACGATCAGGAGCTGGTTAGAGTCTTAAGTTGTGACAAATGGGTACCTACTTGTAGGAAGCGTAGTCGGCAAGCCAGGGGTCGATAACGTGCGGGAGATTTCAGTCTTTGAGGAGTAGGCAGAATCACAGTCCATAAGGAAGGCAAAGGTCGATGCACAGTGGAATAACAGTAGACAGCAAAAACTGGACAGGTGCAAGATTATCAGCAGAGCACAATAACCTCAGAAGGAGCTTAAATAGGAAGTCCATGGGTGGAGCAATGTGAGGTCAAGGGTCAAGGATGGGAAAACAGGGATCTAACAAGGTTCAGTTCTGGAGCTGTTCAAAGGACCAAATAGCTCAATGAGCAGAGCTATGGCCTGGGATGCAGGAATCCTGGCACCTGGTTATGGTGTGCCCCAGGGCTCAGTATTGAGTCCTTTTTTATTTAATGTATTTATTAATGACATAGTGGAAAGGATCAATAGCATGGTTACTCTTTTTGCAGAAGACATCAAGCTATGTAGGGTAGTGCAATCAATGGAAGATGCTCATAAATTGCAAGCAGACCTGGACACACTGAGTGTTTGGGTATCCACTTGGCATTAGGTTCAATGTGGATAAATGTAAGGTTCTGCATCTGGGTACCAATTATCTGCAGGCATCATATGTCCTAGGGGGAGAAAAACTGGGAGAATCGCTTGATGAGAAAGATCTGGGCGTTCTTGTAGATCATAGACTACAGAACAGCATGCAGTATCAATCAGCTGCCTCTAAGGCAAGTAAGATATTGGCGTGTATTAAAAGAGGCATGAACTTGCGGGACAAGGATGTAATTATACCGCTGTATAAAGCATTAGTGCGAGCTCACGTAGAATATGCTGTTCAGTTCTGGGCCCCAGTTTACAGAAAATAAGTAATGGAGCTAAAGAGAGTGCAAAAATGAGCAACCAAATTTATAAGGGGAATGGAGCATCTTAGTTATGAGGAGAGGTTAGTAGAACTGAACTTATTCAGCCTTTATAAAAGACGGCTTCATATTTAATTCATATAAATATATAAATGGTCCCTACAAAAAGCATGGGGGAAAATTATTTCAAGTAAAGCCCCCTCAAACGACAAGGGGACATTCCCTTTGGCCAGAGAAAAAAGGACTCCATCTCCAGAGGAGAAAAGCATTCCTCACTATAAGAACTGTAAATCTGTGGAATAGCCTGCCTGAGGAGCTGGTCACAGCAGGAACAGTTGGGAGTTTCAACAAAGGCTTAGATAACTACCCGAAACTAAAGAATATTAATGCGTACGTAGCTATGTAAGATTCTGAATCCTGGCTGGTAGCGGATCTGGAGTCAGAGATGAAGGTCTCACTGAAGCAGATGTGGATGTTGTGCCTTTATGGGGTTTCATGGCCATTAACCGAGTGGAGGGGAGTTTGGGCTTTAAAATCCTTGTCTCCTCCCTCAACCTTTTGCTCCTAGAAAGAGAGGTTCAGCTCAGCCAAACAGCAGTGTGAAAGGTTTAAAACTGAGTATTTTGAGCGAGTGAACGAGTCGCGAGTGTGTTTTCCTTATAAGTTTGTTTCTTTTAAGTGTTGGAGACTTAAGATTGAGAGACTTAGATTTCGGTGGAGTTTAGGTGGACAGTATTGGTACCTGCTTATTATTATAATTATTCATATATCTTTTTGGGAACATCCCCATGATTTCCATGTTTAAAATGCTGTCCAGTGCACAAACCTGTGCAATGTATGCATCCTTGACAACAGTTTCGAGGGGGCATACTGCTGTGCAAGATGGTGTGCACAACTGCACATTTAAAGCCCATATCCCTGATCTAAATGAGCAAGTGCAACAATGAATATCATTGCCAACTTGGAAGCGAGCCGCTGTCCACTGAGCAATCACTCGCAGTGTAGATGCTGGAAGGGTGGCAGCATGGAGGTGCAGGAACATGAGGCAGCTAGCTGGGTAACAGTCAGAAAGAAGGTAAGGGAAGGTGTCAGGAGGCTAGGCCTGATCTGGTACACACCAACAAATTTGCAAGATTGGCAGATGAGGGGATATCGCTCAGAAATAGCAGTGCTGCAGCAAGTCACAACACCTGACTCTCCAGTAAGATGGGGAATAGTAAGTAGCAGATCAGGCTAGACGGTGCTATTATTGGGGAATCCATTATTAGGGGGCACAGTACAGGCAATCTGCCACAAAGACCGGATCATCGAACAATATGTTTGTTTACCTGGGGTACGATTTGACATATCGCGGATCGGGTGAAAGATTGCTGGGGTTGGGCAGGTGAGAATCCAGCTGTCATGGTCCACATTGGCACCAAATGACAAAGTTAGAAGTAGGTGAGTGTCCTTAAAAATGATTTCAGGACCTTAGCAAAAGTTCAAGGCAAGGACCTCCAGGGTAAATATTTTTTCAGAAATATTAGTCGTTCAACGGCCACACCAGAGAGGCAGAGGGAGATTAAGAGTGAATAAGTGGCTCAAAAAATTGTGTAGGAAAGAGGGATTTTGGGTTTTGGAGAACTGGGCTGACTTCTGTCTGGCTACAGACTCTTGCTAGGACGAGCTGCACATCTAAATGGGGAGGGGGCAGCTATATTGGGGAACAAAATGGTCTGGAAGTTGGAGGATTATTTAAACTATGGACTTGGGGGGTGGGTAACTACACATAATAGCGTGCAAGATAGTGAAGATTGAGAGGCTGGGAATAGTAATACATCAGGGGGTGGAGTGGAGGGAGGGGTGTAAGCAATAGTTAAAAGATCAGGGAGAAAGGAAAAAAAAACTGAAAAATCTCTAAATGTCATGCTTGACCAATGCCAGGAGTCGACCAACAAAATTAATGAACCTAGAATTACAATAGCTGAAGAAAAATATGACATATGGGGATAACTGAGACATGGCAGGACGAGAACTACGGCTGGGCGGTTAACTTACAGGGTTACAGTCTATTTAGAAGAGATCGTAAACACCGGAAGGGGGGAGGTGTATGTCTATGTAAAAATCCTGTCTGAAGCCAACACTGCGGAAGATATAGATACAGGAAATGAGCATGTAGAATCATTATGGGTAGATATAAATGGGGGTAATGACAATATAATTCAAAAAGGTGTCTGCTAATCCCCCAAATATAACAGAAACCATGGAAGATGTACTCCTCAGGCAAATAGAGAAGGCGGCTAATCATAATGAGGTTATTATGGGCAACTTCAACTACTCAGACATAAATTGAGGAACTGAAACCTGAGGCTCTCAAAGTAAACAGGTTTTGGTCAATAATTAAGGGTATGTTCACACTGCTTATTGCAGAACGTACAATACAATCATACTGTACGCACGTGAGACGATGCGTCAACCATAGCTCTCTATGAATTACCGTAATTGTGGAGCGCGCATTCCACGCCAAAATACGCAGCATTTTAAGCCGTGTGAACATACTCTAAAGATAATTACCTTTCCCGAATGGTGCAGCAACTGACTAGAGGAAAGGCCCTTCTAGACTTAATATTCACTAATAGACCTGACAAAGTAACAAAGGTTCAGGTTGGGGGCACCTAGGAAATCGTAACCAAAATATAATAAATTTCCATTTATCCTTTAATAGAGCTTTTTGGTCGAGGAGCCACAAAAACACTCCATATTAGGAAGGTTAATTTTATTCTGCTTAGGGAGGCCCTAAACCGTATTGACTGGGACAAGGTGTTTAAAAATAGCAGAATAAATAATAAATTGGAGATTTTTAAAAACATCTTACGCACCCACTGTGAGAGGTACATACCTTATGGTAATAATATAATTAGAAACTAGAAAATACCAACATGGATCAACAGATGTAAAGGAGGCAAAAAACAAAAACAGTGTTTCAGCTACTAAAACAGGAGGGTAGTGAAGAGGCACTAAAAAGCTATAAGGAAAAAAATAAAATATGTAAAATAATGGTAAAGGCAGCAAAGCTGGAGACCGAGAGGCGTATTGCCATAAAAAGTAAAAGTAACCCCAAAATATTTTTTAATTATATAAATAGTAAAAACAAATTAAAACAGAAAATGTTGGCTCTTTGAAAAGTATGAGGGAGGGACTGTAGAGGGCGATGAGAAGAAAGCAAACCTATTAAACAATATTTTCTCCTCTGTATTTACAAAGGAGGAGGATGACCTTTCTGTAGATGAGCAGAGGGATGAGTCGAACTCAAACTTAAATGTTTCTTGTCTAACCCAGGAAGAAGTGAAGCTCCGTCTTAAGAAGATTAAAATAGACAAATCCCCAGGTCCAGATGGTATACACCCACGTTTTCCGAGGGAGTTAAGTGAATGTCATAGATAGGCCCCTATTCTGAATATTTATGGACTGTCTAATAACGGGATATGTCCCAAAGGATTGTCGCATAGCAAATGTGGTGCCAACATTAAAAAAAGGGGTCAAAAAGTGATCACCGGCCGGTAAGTTTAACCTGTGTTGTGGGTAAAATGTTTGAAGGTTTTCTAAGAGATGCTATCCTGAACTGATCTCACTGAAAATATATGTATAACTCTGTTCCAGCATGGGTTTATGAAGGATCGGTCCTGTCAGACTAATCTCATCAGCTTCTATGAGGAAGTCAGTGCTAGACTGGATCGGGGTGAGACATTGGATGTCATATCTAGATTTTTCTAAAGCATTTGATGCGTTTCCACATAAAAGGTTGGTAAGTAAAATGAGAATGCTTGGACTGGGGGAAAATGTGTGCAAGTGGGTAAGCAACTGGCTCACTGATAGAAAACAAATGGTGGTAATTAACTGTGCATACTCAGACTGGATCTCTGTTACTAGTGGGGTACTACAGGGCTCAGTATTGGGCCCTATCCTCTTTAATATTTTTATTAATGATCTTACACAGGGATTGCACAGTAGAATATCGATCTTTGCAGATGATACTAAGCTCTGTAAAGTAATCAACACAATAGAGGATAATGTGTAATTACAAAAGGTATCTGGATAGGTTGGAGGCCTGGGCAGAGAAATGGCAGATGAGGTTTAACACCAATAAATGCAAGGTTATGCACATGGGGAGGAAAAATCATTACATTTAAATGGAAAAAAAAGCTGGGTAAAAGTGACATGGAAAAGGACTTGGGAATCCTGGTGACAGTAAACTTAATTGTAGCAGCCAGTGTCAAGCAGCAGCAGCAAGGGTAATAGGATCATGGGGTGTATTAAAACTGGCATAAATGCACATGATGAGAACATTATTCTCCCATTATACAAGTCACTGGTTAGACCACATATGGAAAGACTGCTTCAGGGGGACATAATAAATATATTAAAGGTCAATATAGAGATCTCTCTCAAGATTTATTTATACCCAGGGCTGTATCAAGAACAAGGGGGCATCCTCTACGTCTTGAGGAAACAAAGTTTCTACATAAACATAGAAATGGATTCTTTACTGTTAGAGCAGTGAGACTATGGAACTCTCTTCCGGAGGAACTTGTCATGGTGAATTCAATAAGAGTTCAAAAAGGGTCCGGGTGTATTTCTAGAGCGTAATAATATAACAAGTTATAGTGACTAGGAATCTGGAGAGGGGTCGTTGATCCAGGGATTTTTCTGATTGCCAGATTGGAGTCGGGAAGGAATTTTTTCCCTAAAATGAGGACAATTGGCTTCTACCTCATGGGGTTTTTTTTGCCTTCCTCTGGTTCAACACTTTAGCAAAATAGGCTGAACTGGATGGACGTCTGTCTTTTTTCAGCCTGACAAACTATAACTGGGAAGGTTTTTTTTAGTCCTGCCATTGTGCTTTCAGTATGGCCGAGTTTCTGTGATTTTAACCCGTCACCGACATATGATGTACCTATACGTCAGATGGGAAGGGGTTCTTGCAAATTGACATATGGGTACGTCATAAGGGTCAGGCAGTCTCAAAAGCAAAGCCCGCACAATCAGAGCATGGAATCAGCTGTATTACAATTGGTCCCATGCCCTGTCTGCCACAACCAGAGATGGTCACAGCCGATTACCCCCTCAGATGCCGGAGAGACAGAGAGGGAGCTCCCTTTGTCTCCATCGGCACTCCGCAAGGCGATTGCAGGGTGCCAATGGCTTCTACGGCAAACAGGAAGCCTGCCCCCCAAAAAACAGGATTAAAGGCAATCAAAAAGTCATGTCCCCCTCACAATGGTATGAATGTAAACATCAACTTATTCTGCAAAATACAAACCCCTTCACCGCGCCATACATAAAAAAATAAATAAAAGGTAAGGGGCGTCTCCCTACAAGGATCGCTTTTTACGTTAAAGATCTTACAAAAACAAGTCACTATGCAATATATGTCCATTAACAGTATCCCACCTATTCCTATATCCTCTCTTGTATGGGCTGCATCAGCTCAAGTCGCTGTAGCTACAGACCTGTTCAATCTCTCATCATAGGCTGCCAGCACTGGTTGCTATAGCTACAGACCTGCCTTATACTGCAACCTAGTAGAAGCTAGTAAACACGCCCCTGAATTCAAAGTGAAACCAAGAAAACAGGACTGAGGTAAGATGAATCAATTAAGTGAAACAACCCCTATAAGGCTTTCAGACTATGGTGATGCAAAAATGTGTTTTCTTCTTTTAAATAAAAGTGTTTTATTGTGTAAAAGCAGTAAAAGTTCAGCATTTCTATTGTGTGACAGTAATAAAACAAACCACTGTATTTTCTGGACTATAAGATGCACATCCTTCCCCAAAATCCGGGGCGAAAATAGGTGTGTGTCTTAGGCGGAGTTCACACGGCTTATTTTGGTACGTATCTCGCCCCGTACTGCGCTAAATACGGCTGAAATACGTCCCCAGTCATTACGGTAATCCACAGTTCTCATAGAACTATTTATTACGTCTCCTCTCCCCGCTCGGACAATACGCCGAGCGGGGAGAGAAGTGACATGTCAATTATTCACGGCGTATACACGCTGAGAATAATGAATGTCTGTGGGGCCAGCGGGCTGCCCCCGTCCACACAGCGTAATAGCGGGGCGAAATACGTCCTGCAATTAAGCCGTGTGAACATAGCCTAAAAGTTAAATTCAAATATACCCTGTAACCCAAGAAGAAAAAAAAAAAATAATTCAAAAGCCAAAATTGTGGTTTTGTAGATCATTTCACATCTCCAAAAAATTGAAAAAAAAAAAAAAAACAAAAAAAGAAAAGAGGATCAAGTTGCATGTATTCCAAAATGGTAACAATGTAAATTAAACCTAAGCCCAAACATTTTGGTTTCATTTTTTTTTTCTCTAAAACCTAGGTATGTCTTCTAGTTGGATACAGTATATAAAATTGATATTGTTGTAATTGTATCAAACCGCATAGCAAAGTTATGTTATTTATGCTGCATGACAAGTGCTGTGTAAATGAAACCAAAAACAAAAAAAGGAAATGTGGTTTCTTTTTCTTCGTTTTTTTGGCCCAATGTTATGAAAAAAATAAAATAAATAAATAAAACTGTGGAACACCTATGGGCCAAAAATCTACAATACACCCTTGGATTTGAGTTCCCTGGGGCGTGTTGAATCCAAAATGGGTGATTCCTGGAAGGTTTCATACTGTTGTATGCTTAAACAGCAGTTTACAACCACATAACAGGTATTGCCGAACTTGGAAGAAACTGAGTAACAAATTTTTGGGTGCTTTTTTTTTTTCCCAGGATTCCTGGTAAAAATGTAACCTTTTCAGCTAAAACTGTATATTATTGGGGAAACATTTTTTTTACAGCCTAATGTAACAAAAAATTAAAAAAAAATTAAAAAAAAAAACACACACACCACACTCTGTGCAGCACCTGTGAGGTAAATATACTAACTACCAGGGCTGTTGGTAAGCCAAAGCTCCAACTCCCTCATACATGGCGCATGTTTAAGTCATCATCACTACAGCTTTGCACGATCGTCTTACATATCTTATACATAAATTTGACTTGCAACTATTTAGCATCTGCTTAGTTACGAAGATTCTTGCCATGTAACTGCATTATTTATATTTTAGGAGAAAAATAGTAACAATTTAATTTTTATTTTGTTAGTATTTGGGAAATCCACCTTTGGTTTTCAATATTGCCTGAATCCTTCTGGGCTCTGGATCAGATTCAAGCATGCCCTTTACCAAAATTTTGAATCCCAGGTCCTTCCCTTGTTCCCCAAAGTGGGTGCAGATGGTAAGACTTAGGGGTATAAAAA